>JASDQU010244812.1:98205-109386 GCA_032191745.1 Picea mariana | reverse complement strand
GCCTCCATTTTGAGCAATTACAATGTCTACTTGCTTCAGCAATTCACTTCTCTGTTTTTCCTTCACTGTTGGTGATTTGGTTCTATTATCAAAAAGGACCTTTCTATCATTGCACTGCCGTACAAGATTCTGCGGGCATCAACATAGGTTTACATATATAAAGTTTAAATGGGTATTTTAGTAGCTAATACATCATATCTTTAATGTTAGGGAAAATTGAAAACATAGAACGAGATTCCAATTTATTGAGAACGCTTTGCTCACTCAATCCAATTTCTAGAGAAGGGAACATTGCAACAATAAAGTTGAAGAACTCATACATCAAATTTCTCTATTTGAATTCACCACAAAATAAGAATCTATAGAATTAGAAGACTCAAAAGTTCTCTATAGATAGAAACTATAATAGGTGAACCCAAAAGGCATAAATCCCAAAGAAAAAGGAGAAAATAAAAAGACTCATCTGCATAACTAGAAAACCATAGAAACGGAAGAGCCCAGAAAGTTGCTGCAAGAAAACTATTTTAGGAGATAAATCCCTTTTCATGAAAATTTCAGAGAGAAAAATTGTGTAAGAAAAGTGAAAAACTAACCTGAAGCGCAGGTGAGCTTTGACGCAAGTATTCTTCTAATGTCTGTTCAGTTTCTTCCAACTCATCACCGCCAGTAAAGGCAACCACGATGTAATTCAGAATTTTCTCACCAAACAACGTTTGCAAGGTCTGTAAAGTAGCTGTTTCTTCTGTAGTAAATCGATTTTTAACGGAAAGTACCAAAAGAACTCCATGGAGACCATCCTTTGCGAGGTCAATACATTTAACAATTTCTTTGCTCAGAAAGTCTGTATTGACAGTCGGGTCAAAGAGACCTGCAATGGAAAGCTTCTTAACTTAGTTGATTGCCAATTTTACATGATTTTCTTCACTTAGAAAATGCATTCATGAATCATAGTCCAAACTCCAAACTTCAAAAATCAAATAGTGCACAAAAATTTACTAATACTAAAAGGGAAACACATCCAAAACAAAACACCCATAAAATAACCATAATATCACACCTTCCAAAGGTAATAAAAATTCGTCAATAAAGAGAAAGCTAAAATCTCATTATGGATACAATGATCTCTGCATAGGAAGCAATGGAGTGCGTTAGAGAAACTAACAAACATATTGATTGATCCTTTATTATTGACCTTTCTTAAAGATTGAATTTGAAAAAGTTTATGATCATATTGGTTGATCCTTTTATTAGTGAGATGTTGACCTATCTTGGATTTGGTTCAAGGTGTGTAAAGATGGTAAACACTCTCTTTCCTTATGCCTCCACCTTTGTGTGGTTGAATAACTCCTCGTCTCTCCATTTTCTTCTTCCTATTAGTAGGTGTATCCCTTGGTGTTATATCTTTATGTGTTGTCACCTTGATGTCATATCTTTATGTGTTGAGAGCACATGCCTTGGTAAATAATCCCTTGTCTCCTCTTATTCTTCTTCATTAATTTATTCAATGGGTGTGTCCTTTGGTGCTATATCTTTACGTCATGATAGCTGATTTCTTCGGCTACTTGTTAGAAGCTATTCACATGGAGGGATAATAAAGGGGTGTTTCTTTTTATGATATTTCAAAAAAGATAAATGACCATTTTGTAGACGACTCACTTCTTTCTCTTTGTTTCGATTAGGAATCAGTGGATGGCATTAGATATTTTTTGTTTTATTTTTTGCAAGGCCTCTAGGGAAATTACTAGTGATCACAAAACCAATTGTTAGTTGGTGGGTCTTGATGATCCCCAAGGTTGGATTCCCCTGGCATGGAATTATCTACATCCAAAACTTATAATGAGTTACCTTGGCATTTTATTTGGCGTGGGCCTTTCTCTAGTTTCCATGTATAATTGGTGTATGTAATGTTTACAATGCAAGCATCTCTTCTAGCATTATAAAGACCTCCCATTTGCTAGGAATTTGATTATGGTAGGGAGGATACTCCATGCCTCCCACATATATTATATTTTCTTCTAGTTACCCAACAAGGCTCACATTCACAAGATAGAGAAGATCTTGTAGTCATATTTGTGGGACATGTATGGAGGGGTTTGTTGGGAAGGCATGTCGAATAGAGAACAGAGAGAAGAAACAAAGCGCGGAGAAAAGGTGCATGATCAAGAAGAACAAGAAGAAAGAGAGGAAGAGGGGAGACAAGAAGGAACAAGATCCCGTAAAATCCTAGAAAAACCAGTCGAGTATGAGTTGTATCCAACCTAGAATGAGTTGTCACCAACGAAGCAGGAGTGGGAGACAAATCATTCTGAGTTGGAAGGAAAACCCAAGGAAAAGGGAAGAAAAGTTGAGAAGTGAAGAGAGATTCGAAGATTGAAAGAGATACAGAGAGATTCCAAGAGCAGAGGGGAAGGTCATAGGTCAAAGCGAAAGCCGTGACAATGGAAAAGTGAGAGTAATTGTTGTGATTGTAGGATACTTTGTGTAACAATCCATGAATGCAACCAATGGAAGCTATATTGAACATATATTGTAGCAAAGAGCGCACCTGAATACCTTCACTATAATAAAGAAGAAAATCTTTGTGGATGTAGCCCAGGAGGGGGTGAACCACAGTAATCTTGTGTCGAGTTATGTTGCGAAATAGTTATTCATGTTTCCAATAGGCTAATTTATGTCTTTGTGATGTTGATCTTCAATTTTCCTAAGATGAATGGTTATATTTAATGATAATGTGGAAATATTCATGCACGGTAACATTAAATGTATATTTAACTGTTAATTGATAAGAATCTAACCTGATACGCATAAAGAATCAAGTAATGAGGATAGCGTAACTAGAATATAGTGCATGATAGGGCCTACTAGATATGACAAAGCATGTCTTCCTTCGTTCCTTCACTGTTGTAGAATCTTGGTTTCTGCAGTCCCCATAAAGATACCTCGGGTGAGACTTCTCCTGCAGGCAAGTGATGCTGAAAGGGCCGATATCTATAGGGTTTTGTTGGACAACTTACCTTGAACAAAGGGTCTTTAACCTATTGATGTGCGTGCACCAACAAATGGTTCCATTGTCAGGACCAGGAAGCTGGAAGTGAGGGAATGTTTTGGAGGCCAACGAGGAAAGAAATCACCAAATGGATGGAGCAAAAAGAACAAGAATTTGCTCAGAAGAAGAATATAAATCCATGCTTAAAAAACATGCACTGGCTACAAAGGTATGTGTATACAAACTTACATTAGGTATTTTTCGGTGAATTTACTAACTATTCAACGAAGAAGAACAAATGGAGTTAAGATCGATAGGAAATGAAGAAGAACAAACATAAGTAATATCGATATGCAATGCACATAATGATTCTATGATAGTCCATAAATTACTTGAATGCTATAATGTGACCGAAGAGGATTAGGATGACGAAGATCCCCATAATGTTCAAGTACATGAAACAGAAGGAGAGAGAACAATAGAAGGACCGGAGATGGAATCAAAACCCTATAAACAACCAATCAAGACAAGAAAGGTCAACAGTCGGACAGATGAATTGATAATGGAAACTGCACAAAGAAGTGAAAGTGTGCCAGTAAGGGAAACCCGACACAAGTATGGTCAAACAAGCAGTAGTAATAACATCATGACATGCAGCGTGAGAGCCATCAAAAATGAAAAAGAAGGAAATGACCGTTACTGATGGATAAGGAAAAGACCCATGATGGCGCACGAGAAGAAAAGTCCAGTGGATAACGTAGGCCCACACAACAAGTAGACATAATGAGGAAAAAGGAAAGAATAAATATAATATTTGAGCAAGGCAGGACGAACCGCACAACAAAAAAAAAGAGGGGAGAAATATCATCATGTCCCAGTATAACCAAGTAAGCAGAAGGCACATCGCCATAAATGGAAACTTTGTGTGAAAATTCAATGGAACTGACATACCTTAAATGGCCACATACCAACCCCGTATGACAAAGGAGCTAAGGACGACCGATATGGTTAACAAACAATAGAGGTACTACCCAGGGCATGGCCGAAACACTATTATGGTGGTTCATTATCAATAAGGGTGCACAAAAATATTCACATATCTAGAAGAATCGCACCACAACATGTCAAACGATTGACCAACATAACAACCTGTACGAGGAGTGCAACATGATAATATTGCGAACTAGCATGTGAAGGCAACGACTACAACTAGCACCTAGCATAAAGGTGGGAAATTCACTAGAGGGGCCAACAACCATTGAGATATGAGAACAATCATAGATCAATTAGAGATCACCCACTCAGAGCGAAGGAGGTAACAAAAAAAGGTTGCAGAGAGCTATGGAATTATGAACAATTATGAAAGCATGCACCAAGCAAACACAATTATTGTTTGGAAGTTCATACATGGTGCAACTATCAAGAACATAATCTCAATGAATGGGACAATGATGCTGGTGGAGATGAAAAAAAATAACTTAATCTCTGCATACACGTTACAAGATTACAATATACAAAAAGAAGCATAGAAAATGAAAGAAGGAAGTCTCGGTAGTAAGGTATAAATCTAGTAAACCTCACATGCACAAGAAAGAATAGAAGCACATAACATCAATCACTTCTAGAGCCTTCGGGGCTGCAATTTTAAGAAAAGGACCACAAAGGCTAGTAATTAGGTCAAGAAGTTGTGCATGATGAAGGAAAGGATCTAGGTGAAAATTAACGAGGCAGATTGGAGCAGGGGCACCCAAAAGATGCCAAAGTGGATCTTTGTCCATGTGGAAGAGGGGCGCAGTGGATTGGGTACTAAGATTATCTCAGAGGAAGAGTGATGGACTAGTAGTCCACACAGTCTAGTGCAAACAAGGCCATTAAAAACAAAAATAGGAAAACACCGATGACTAAAAGTAATGACAAGTTATAAAGATACAGTTGGGCCATAAATGAAAACAACAGGATGTGCCAGTATTTTAGGATGGATTTGGTAAGAAAAACAACATTAATACAACCGTATGGAATACCAATGGTAGACTAGGCACAACAATTAAGGATGGATGAGACGCGCCCAGTTGGCACGAGAGCATTAGGAAAAATATTAAGTCAAGGAAGGGTCACTTTTGTTGCATGGAAGAAAGAGAAGACATAGAAGCAACCCAGAATGAAGAGGTGAAAATAGCTCAGATAAACAGAGTCGAACAATAGGTGACCATAAGGAGGGATAGCACAAAGCTCATAAATGGTCATGGATAAGAAATGACACCACTGAAATTGGGAGGGTTGTCATTAGAAACAAGGAAACAAGCAAAGAAACCAATGGAAATACTAGAGGTCAAAGAAGTGGTTAGAGTCCCGACTCTAGCACCACAGGCAGAATTTCACCAAGATTACAGAACATCATGGACGATTGATGCACCACAGGTCCAACTTCAAGCCAATGTGAACTATCCATTGCTAGAGGCACCAATATCAAAGGGCGTGAGTAGGGATGAAGCGTTACTGGGGGAAATCGCAAACTAAAGTATATGGATAATGAAATTACAGATGCACATAAATTCCCATAGTTTGTAAGGGAACAATACCTCTGTGTCAAAATAGTCCAAGAAATGTTAACAATCATGCCTGAGCCAAAGAATGGGCATCAGGGCTCCATAGGGTAGGGATACCAAACATGATAGGCATTTGAGATTTTTGGAGAAGTACAAAAGTCAACGCATGTATGAAAATGGTGCTTGGGTGTGTTCATGATGGTAAATTCTGGCTCGAAAATGCAGTATAAATTACCACTGCATTGATTTCAAAAATTACAGGACTACCCCAAACTAGCGAAGATCTAGGTGCACTTTTCACCAAGGCATGATAACGAACACTATTAGAGGCAATGAAAGAAAAATTCATCATAGTACGAGGAAGGACGGGATTGGATTTATAACATATCAAGAATAAAAAGGTACAATTTGCAACTCATGTATTGGCATGAAAGCCACTGCATAAATGTCACATAGACGAAATACTAGCCACAATAATTGTATTAGTGGAGAAATGCATAGAAGGAATCCAGATGAATTGGGAAATTTTTCTCAGGAACAAGTTTTTAGAAGATTGCATAGAGGCACATGAAAAGGGCATCGAATTCGATTATGTGTGGTTGTCAAAACTGGTCATGCTAGTTGGATGGAAAGAACCAACATATTACCAATCCATATGCACATCAAGTAATCACACCTTAGCTGAAAGGTATACCAAGTTATGGCACACAACATTGAAGAGGAGACAAATCAAGACAAACATAATTTTCTTTACATACTTAGACTATATCACACAGATAGTGACACACACATTGCACATTCTACCAGAAATAGTAGTAGCATACCAAAGCCTCGCGCAGTTTAGGGAAGACATGCACCACATGTATCTACAAACTATGAAGGAAGCAACACAACAATGGATGCAAATGAGCTATAGGGTGACAACAATGGAAGTGGGCCTCAAACTTACAGACTGATACAAGGATATGAGCAAGGGCGTCCATGTCCCAGGGGAGGGGTGAACGAACACAACATATAGAGCATACCCATTAGATGGAGAGGAGGAATGAGACAACAATTACAAAGAGATAGGGGATACACAAGGAAAATATCAACCGATAGGAAAAAGGGTTATACATGACACATCAACAACCCCCTAAAAAAGCATGAAAATGAAGGACACAGGAGAAACACAAAAAGGGAGAGCACACAATAAAACTAAGGCACAAAGACCACCACCCGCTTTCTACATATTGACTAAAGGAGACATGGAAAGAATTGGCCAAAAAATGGATGATACTGCAAAATAAATCTAGGATAAAGAAACTAAGAGGCAAGAGGAACACCATAAGGAGATATAGGATCAACTAGTAGCACTTCGGAAAATAATGGATGCCAAAAGAAGTAGGACATAACATAGGGTAGAGGAAGAGGTAGTCGAGGAATGAACCAAGAAATATGAATTCATACAAGAACAACTAGGGGTAATATAGAAGATACTAGAATTAATGCAATTAACATTGGTGTAAGGACTAGGCGCAGGAAAAATAGGTCCGACAAAAGTAACACAGACTGCAGGATTGGTTCAGGCGATAGCACTGTGTAGAGTGATCAAAGTTACAGTAAGGAAAGTCGGGCTACCCAACCTCGGAAGTCAAGAAAAACTATAGGTACTAAGTTACATGGGCTTAGTTGTATTCCTTGGTGTCATATCTTTATGTGTTGTCACCTTGATTTCATATCTTTATGTGTTGACAAAACATGTTTTGGGTAAATAATCTCTTGTCTCCTCATATTTTCTTCATTAATTTATTCAATAGGTGTGTCCTTTGGTGTCATATCTTTATGTAATGATAGCTAATTTCTTTGGCTACTTGTTAGAAGCTATTCACATGGAGGGATAATAAAGGGGTGTTTCTTTTTCTGATGTTTCAAAAAAGATAGACAATCATTTTGTAGATGACTCACTTCTTTCTCTTTGTTTTGATTAGGAATTAGTGGATGGCGTTAGATATTTTTTTTTTTTTTGCAAGGCCACTAGGGAAATTGCTGGTGATCACAAAACCAATTGTTGGTTGGTGGGTCTTGACGATCCCCAAGTTTGGATTCCCCTAGCATGGAATTCTGTACATCTAACACTTATAATGAGTTAGATTGGCATTCTATTTGGCATGGGTCTTTCCCTAGTTTCCATGTAGAATTGGTGTATGTAATGTTTACAATGCAAGCATCTCTTCTGGCATTATAAAGACCTCCCATTTGCTAGAAATTTGATTATGGTAGGGAGGCTACTCCAAGCCTCCCGCATATATTATATTTTTTGCTAGTTACCCAACAAAGCTCACTTTCAAAAGATAGAGAAGATATTGTAGTCATATTTGTGGGATATGTATGGAGGGGTTTGTTGGGAAGGTATGTCAAATAGAGAATAGAGAGAAGAAATGGAGTGCAATGAAAAGGTGTAGGATCAAGAAGAAAAAGAAGGAAGAGAGAAGAAAGAGAGGAAGAGGGGAGACAGGAAGGTACAAGATATCGTAAAATATAGTAAAACAAGTTGAGCATGAGCTGTATCCAACCCAGAATGAGTTTTCACCAGTGGAGCAGGAGTGGGATACAACTCGTTTTGAGCTGGAAAGAAAACCCAAGGAAAAAGGGAAGAAAAGTTGATAATTGAAGAGATATTCGAATATTGAGAGAGATCCAAAGAGATTCCAAGAGCATAGGACAAGATCAAAGGTCGAAGCAAAATTCGTGACAATGGAAAACTGAGAGTAATTTTTGTGATTGTACGACACTTTGTGTAAGAATCCATGAATGGAATGAATGGAAGCTATATTGAACAACTATTGTAGTGCAGAGCGAACCCGAATACCTTCACTATAATAAAGAAGTAAATCTTTGTGGATGTAGCCTAGGAGGGGGTGAACCACGACAATCTTGTGTCGAGTTATGTTATGAAATAGTTATTCGTGTTTTCATTAGGCTAGTTCAGGTCTGTGTGATGTTGATCTTCACTTTTCCTATGATGAATGATTATATTTAATGATAATGTGGAAAGATTCATGCGCAGTAACATTAAATGTATGTTTAATTGTTAATTGATAAGTATCTAACCTGATATGCATAAAGAATCAAGTAATGAGGACAAAGTAAAAATAATATAGTGCATGAAAAGGCCTGCTAGATATGAAAGAGCCTGTCTTCCTTCATTCCTTCACCATTGTATAATCTTGGTTTCTGCAATCCCCATAAAGATACCTTGGGTGAGACTTCTCCTTCTCACAGGTGATGCTAAAAGGGCCAGTATCTATAAGTTTTTTTTCGACAACTTACCTTGAACATAGGGTCTTTAACCTATTTATGCGTGCACGCCAACAAATGGTTCCATTGTCGAGACCCGGAAGCGGGAAGTGAGGGAATGTTTTGGAGGCCAACGAGGAAATAAATCACCGAATAGATGGAACAAAAAGAACAAGAATTTACTCAGAAGGAGAATTTATAAATCCATTCTTAAAGAACACGCACTGGCTATAAAGGTATGTGTATACAAAATTACATGACTTATTTTTCGGTGAATTTCCTAACTATTCAACGAATAAGAACAAATGGATTTAAGATCAATAGGAAATGAAGAAGAACAAACATAAGAAATATCGATATGCAATGCACATAATGCTCCTATTAAAATCCATAAATTATTTGAATGGTATAATGTGACCGAAGATGATTAGGATAACGAATATCCCTACAGTGTTTAAGTACAAGAAATAGAAGGACAACAAAGAGTAAAAGTCCTAGAGATGGAATCAAAACCCTATAAAGAACCAATCAAGACAAGGTAGGTCAATAGTCGTGCAGACGAGTTGACAATGGAAACTGCGCAGAGAGGGGAAATTGTGCCAATAAGGGAAATCCGACACAAGTATGGTCAAACAAGTGGTAGTAATAACACCATGCCATGCAGTGTGAGAGCTATCAAAAATGAAAAAGAAGGAAACAATAGTTATTGATGGATAAGGACAAGCCTCATGATGGCGCATGAGAGGAAAATTCCAGTTGATAACGTAGGCCCACACAAAAAGGAGACATAACGAGGGAAAAGGAAAGAATAAATATAATATTTGAGCAAGGTAGGATAAACCGTGCAACAACAAAAAAAAAAGAGTGGAGAAATATCATCATGACCCAGTATAACCAAGTAAGAAGAAGGCACATCGCCAGAAATTGAAACTTAGTGTTAAAAATCAATGGAACTGACATACCTTAAATGGCCACATACCAACCTCGTATGGCGAAGGAGCTAAGGACGACCGATATGGTTAACAAACAATAGATGTACTACCCAGGGTGTGGCCGAACCAGAGTTATCGTGGTTCATTATCAATAAGGGTGTGCAAAAATATTCACACACCTAGAAGAATCTCACCACAACATGTCAAATGATCGACCAATATAACAACCTGTACGAGGAGTACAACACGTAAGATTGTGGATTAACGTGTAAAGGCCCCGACTACAACTAACACCTAGCATAAAGGGGGGAAATTCACTAGAGGGGCCAACAACTGTTGAGATATGAGAATGATAAAAGATCACCCACTCAGAGCGAAGGTGGTAACAAAAAAAGGTTGCAGAGAGCTATGGCATTACAAACAATTAGGAAAGAATGCACCAAACGAACACAATTACTGATTAGAATTTCATACGTGGTGCAACTGTTAAGAACATAATCTCAATGAATGGTACAATGACACTGGAAGAGATGAACAAAAATAACCTAAACTGTGCATACACATTACAGGATTAAAAAAGACAAAAAGGAGCATAGAAAACGAAAGAAGGAAGGCTTGGTAGTAAGGTATAAAGCAAGTAAACCTCACATGCACAAGAAATCACAAAAGCACATAACATCAATTGTTTCTAGAGTCTCTAGGGCTTCCCTTTTAAGAGAACGACCAAGAAGGCTAGTAATGAGGTCAGTAAGTTGTGCATGACGAAGGAAAGAATCGAGGTAAAAATTAATGAGTTAGGCTAGAGCAGTGGCACTGAGAGGATTCCAATGTGGATCTTTGTCCATGTGGAAGAGGGGTGTAGTGGATTGGGTACTAAGATTGTATCAGATGAAGAGTGATGGAATAGTAGTCCACACAGTCTAGTGCAGACAAGACCATTTAAAAGAGAAACAAGACAACACCGACGATTAAAAGAAATGACAAGTTATAAATATACAGTTGGGCCATAAATGGCAACAACAACTGGAAATTAAGATAAAGTAGCAGGATGTGCCAATATTTAGGATGGATTTGGTAAGAAAAAAAACATTAATACAACCATATGGAATACCAATGGAAGACTAGGCACAACAATTAAGGATGGATGGAAGATAGTTTTTCTCATCTAATGAGAGGAGTTGTGTAGAATGAATATTGACATTCCATAACCCATTTAGTATGATTGGGAGTGGAGTTATGGACGATGCTTGGTTCAGTATGAATATCCTAAGTTGTACTCAATTGTGCATTGGTGTCATCAGTCTGGTCCAGTTCTTAATGCTATGTGGGAGTAATTTGATGTTGAGGTTCCATGGATTAAACAATTATACAATGTATGGTTAGTGTGGGTGTCTTACAAGCTCCGGGTGTTGTTTTGGCTAGTAATTTACTAGGCCCT
>JASDQU010244812.1:87323-97454 GCA_032191745.1 Picea mariana | reverse complement strand
TTTTATATATATTACTAAATACCACAACAAAAAACTTACAAAATTATACACCTCCTAAATACTGCAACAAAAAATTTAGAAAATTTGAGTATGAGAATGTAGGTTTCCACAACTAATCATAGTTGAAGTAGATTTTTTCGGATATCCCCACACATTTATATCCATAAATACCTACTTACAAAATTTCACAATTATTACATCACAACAGGCATACAACTTAAAAAAAACTCCTATGCATTGTGTTTTCTTTCTTTTCATCTAGTTGAAGTTATATGTTAATATCATGTAAATGTATTCCTGCATATGAATTTATGCAATGGATTTCCCCGAGCTTCACATCATGGAAATTATCGAAAAAGGTTATTCACTATGCCAAAGTCGGGAATGCCTAAACAACAATGGACTTGAAACCTTCACGATAAAACAAAAAGGAAGGTTATTTGGAATTGGAGCTCGAGATGAAGAGAATATGAAGTCGTGTTTAGAGGGAGAGAGTTGGTTGGCATGAATTTCTAGGTGTCTTTGATGAGTTTAGGCTGTTCTGCAAGGGACATGATTGTCTTGTAATTTTCTGGCATGATTTCCTAGGTATTTGTGGTGATATAGCTGACTGTACTGGGTCGTACAGACCATACATTCATGGCACAATTTCCAAGACATAATTATGTTTTGAATTTCTAGGAAGGCTTCTTTCTGAAAGAGAGATAAATATTATATTTAGTTGTTTTCAAGGCTATTGTATCTCTGATATTTTTCACTAAAGCTGAATAATAATTTTTTTCTCCTTAAATATATCATCTTTTCCTGAGTATTCTTCTAGTGGCATTCTCTAGTTTTTTGTGCCAAATGTGTAAATTTGTCTACTGTTCGAATTTGTTCCATTATTGATGGTTTAGTTAATGTGTTTCTTCTCATATGCTGTTGTTGAATGTTAGTGTTTCTTACTGCATTACATTCCTTGGTATATTGGAGTTTGAAACCAAGATTTAACTAAGTGTTAAGTTCAGATTTTTTAAACATGGTATCAGAGTTCGTGATATGAAGTTCAGTGCATAGTTTGACACTTGGAACAATAGTGAATTGATGGGGAATTTTCTTGGAAGAAGGGGAAAGAAAAGGTATTTTTTAGGTGGACAAAAATGAATTCTTGCATTATGTTTGAATATAGGTTGGAGGGGATCTCCAACTACATCCAATTGAAGGTGAGAATCACAAGTGTTCCCAAGAAGAACTAGTTGTGGTTGTTTGCAAACACCATTGTGCTAGTACATGCATTAGATCCCATGGTTCTTGATGTTCATGAAGTGAAGGAATGCAAGGCTTAGAGTTGGTGTGTATAGCCCTCACAGGATTCACCAAGGAGTGAGAGGTTTTTGTGAAGTGTGTGGTGGGGAGAGAGAAGCTCCCTAACTAGAGTAGATTGTGGGATGAATTTACACAGGAGGAGATCTGGGAGGGGTCTCAGGAGAGGGTAGTGGATGGTGTAGATGAAAAGAACGTTTCTCTTGTGGAAAAGAGTAATGAGAAGAAGAAATACATGAACAAAGTGAAATGATTTTCATGTCACAAGACTAGCCACTATGTTGGTCAATCTCCGAAAAATAAAAAGAAGTCGGAACCTAAAGGTGTCAGATTCTGTTGAGGTTGTTGAGTTTGCAAAGAAATATGAGAGAGAATTTTCAGTGATGATTGGTCCCTCAGGAAGTGGTGGTATTTTTTTTGAGGACATTGAAGTGTGGTTCATGGACAATGAATCATCTCACCATATAACGACAATGAGGTCGATGTTCCTTAGTGTTTTAGAGATGGGATCATACTTCCATGTGAAAAGTGGGGTGTGCACCATGCATGTAGTGAAAGGGGTTGGATGTGCTAGATTCCAGCTAGATTTAGGAGGATCTCTCAAGGTGGAAGGAGTGATATATGTCCCAGGGTTGAATTTTCTCTCAGTATCAGCCTTGGAGGACATGGGGTATGCAATTATGTTCGAGGATGGAAAGGGACACATACGTTCAGAGAGAGAAGATACCCAGGATGTAGTAGTGAGGCTTGACATTCATGAGGGTATGAGATATTGTACAGGTTTTTAAGACAATCTTGGTTGGGGTCTAGTGGGTTTACATTCACGAGGGTATGAGATATTGTACAGGTTTCTAAGACAATCTTTGTTGGGGTCTAGTGGATTTCTGGATTCATATTATCTGTCAGAGAGTGAGTAGGTTGCACGAGAGAGAGAGGACTCAGTCATCTTCCAAGACTCTCAGAGGAATCATCAAGCATGATTCGACATATATAGAGGCTTAGGAGAAAGTGATGTCTCCTGGGAGCATGTCTTCAGTTCATGGATCAACATAGGTAGCAACATAAGCTTCCATTGTAGTGGGAGTAGTGGCTTCCTGTTAAGAGGAAGAAGAGTCTTCTAGTATAAAGGGAGCAACTACGAAAATGAACGGGATGATGGATTTGGAGACAGATTCTAGTGGTGATACTGGAAGTACCTATCTTGCTAAGAGGGATTGTTATATTTGGTAGCCTGGAGGTACTTCTGCATAGGCGACACTCGACATGCGGAAGTGACCGAGCACATTTTCTCCCTAGTGACTTTATAATGTGTTTTTATAAAGTAAATTTATAAAGTGGTTTTATAAAGTTGATTCGTTAATTTTTAAAGTGTAAAAGTGACTTTATGAGGTTGTGGGTCATTCTAGTGACTTAAGTGACCTCAATGAATGATTAAATCATGACCGTTGATCTAAATGGAAAGTGAAGAGTCACTCAAGGGAGACCAAGTGTTAAAGGAGTTAAACTTTGAAATTAGATAAATGAAGCTAATGATGGAGAGAGGGGCACACATCTTGAAGAGATCTTAGAGGGAATGTGAAGGATCACATTGTCCAAGAGACAAATTTCTTGCTTAGAGGGAAAGAGTCACAAAAGAGGGAGTTGGAACGCATCCCTAGGTGATGAATAGGCACACATTCTAAGGTATAAGACTTCATTTATTTCTTTTTGTGTTGTTTCTATAGGTGGAGACCATACAACAAAGATTATTGGTCGTACAACAAAGGAAGGGGAACATAAATCGAGTGCTATTTTATCAGTTGGTTGGCATAGGTGTATTTGTTGAGTTTAGAATGTGTCTCTGTTGAGTTTAGAATGTTCTTTGTTGAGTTTAGATTCATTTTTGGCATGCGAGATTACATATGTGTTGTCTTTCACTTATGCACAGTAAGGATAAGTCATTGATCCACATAATTTTCTTGTGAAAAAATTACTGCTAAATAGAAGGTGTTCTACCACAGAGAGAGAATAATTTTCTCACGATGCATAAGAGTCAAAGTTACTTTTTTAATTTAGTCATCTTGTTGTGTATTCAATTTTTGTTAGCAATGGCCAATCTGCATCATTTGATTTTCCAGAGTCTGGAAAATTAACCGAAAATAATTACAGCTTATGAGGTCATAAGGTACTAACCATTAGCTAGATTAGAGATTTTGATCAAACCCAAACAAAAAATTAATCCCAATAAAATACATAAAGAAGCTTTATTGCTTCTCAAATTGTTAGTCACATGCACATTAGTTCATGAAGTTAGAAATGCTACTATGAATTTGTTTTTATGCGGACAAATCTCAAAAACAAGTATCAACCATCATAAGTTGGGTAGGCATTATATTTGAAAAATCTTTTGTTTTCCATTAAGTTGCAGAAATGGGGATCTTTGGGATCTTTGAATATATGTTTCACATGAAGGATATTTGTGATTAGTGGTCTATGATCAAGAATCAAGTGGATGATGGAGATATGGTTGCTTTGGTGATGTGAATCTTTTCGTCATTTTTTCATTCATTTTTTTATTCCTTGCTTCTTCTTGGCAAGACCCAAGAACTTAAGTTTGAGAAGTTATCAACACTTATTATTCAGAAGGAAAGGAGGTTACATCATATAAAAGCAACAACTTCATGCACTATAGAGAGTACCTTTAGGGAACGATTCAAAGGCAATGAAAAATAAAGAAATAGTGGTGTGAGAGAGGCTAGCAATAAATAAAGCAATAGTAGGGTGAGAAAGGCTAGAAACAGGTCAAGGAGGCTGAAATTTAGATGTTATTATTGTAATAAGCTTGGACACTTGAAGAGAGACTGTTGGAAAATAAAATGTGACCTGGAAAGTGGTAAAAAAAAATCAATACATGCCAATGTTGCCAAAGAAGGTGAAGAAGAAGCAACACATGATTTTTCATTTGTGGCATCACATAATCGAATCATCCAAGTCTACAAGCTAGCAATTCGACTTAGGTGCATTTCACCACTACACATGTCACAAAGACCAAACTATGTAAATTTCATTGAAGATAAGAGATGTAGTGAATTTGTTTCCTTGGGTGATGATTCAACATTCTATATTAGAAGATGTGGGGATGTTTGTGTCATATTGAACAATACTGTAAGTTATGCTTTAAAAAATGTTTGATATATTCCTGACATGAACAAAAATATGTTATCTATTAGTGAGATAACTAAGAATCCTAATCTTTGTGTAAACTTTCAAGGAAATAAATGCATGGTATCTACTATTCATTATAACAAGGTGATTGTTGTTCATATTGGTGAAAAATTATTGGATAAACTTGTTGATTTAAAGACATTGAAGGCACATGCACTAGTTGCAGTAGAAAATTCCAACGTACTTTGGCATGAAAGGTATGGACACCTAAGCTATTAGTATTCCTTCCATTCAAGAATGTCAAAATGTATGTACAAGCTATAAGATTGGAAAATAAATTTGACATCCATTTGATACAAATAAAACATGGTGAGCTAAAGGAATTTTGGACCTGGTACATGCTAATTCACATGGTCCAATGAAGACACCTACAATGTCTGGAGATAATTTTTTATTGTTATTAGTTGATAACTTTTCATGAAAAATGTGGGTTTATTTTATAAATAAGAAATTAGTTTTTTTTTCAAAGTTTGTAGCATGGAAATATTTGGCAGAGAAACAAACAAGTAAACATGTCAAAACTCTGAGATATGATAATGGATGTGAGTTGTTTCAACTCAGTTCAAGGAAATTTGCACAACAAAAAGGTATACATATGAAATATACTACTCCATACACTACAAAACAAAATGGAGTCATGGAAAGGATGGATAAGATAGTTATGGAGATAGAAAGGTGAAGGTGCATAGTTAGAATGTGCCATATCGGTACTAGGAAAAAATAGTGAATATTGCAGTTTACATCCGTAATGAAATTCCTTCTAAAGATTTGTAGGATATCATTCCTGAGGAATCATGGTCATGCAAAGAACCTAAGTGATTTCCATTTTTTCAGTTGTATTTATTTTGCACATATTCCTAAGCAAAATAGGAGTAACTTAGATGCAAAAAGGAAGGTATATATGTTTGTTGGCTATAGTGAGGATTGTTAAGAATAACGACTACTAGATGTCTCTACAAACAAAAATGTGATTAATAGAGATGTTTTTGTAGATGAGAAAATGACATTCTTCTTTGATAATGGTAAATATATGGATAAGAGTTTATGGGAAACTAGTGTTGATTCAGGGACAAGTTATGAGGTTGAAATCGAATAGGGCTCAGAGATGGAAGCATCAAAGGAGTATCTTTCCATGGGGGAGATCCAATGAAGAAGAGAAGGATTCCTCATAGAAATATCAGGAAGGACAAGAAAAGAGACTGAAGTGGTACTATAACATGATGTATGATGTGCAAGAATATGAATTTCCAAAGGCAATGGAAGGCTGGTCTACAAAATCAAGGAAACATGTTATGCAAGGTGGTGAGAAGGTAAATTTTTCTCTAACTTCGGTTGTTTTGCAGGAATATGAACCTAGAAAATTTGAATAAGTTGAAGGAAAACTTGAGTAGGGAGATATCATGAAGGTGGAATACAATGCATTGATGAGAAACAAGAATTGGGTGTTATCAACATTGCCTCCAAGGAAGAAATCCATTGGTTGTAAATAGATTTATAAATTTAAATATAAGTCAAATGGTTCTTTGGATAAATACAAAGCTCATCTTATCACCAAAGGATATGCATACGAGGAAGAGGTAGATTATGAAGAAACAATTGTTCCAACTATAAAGATGGTAACCTTTCGACTAGTTATTTCCATTGTTTCTCAGTTTGAATGGAAGGTATATCAGATGGAAATCGAAGGTGCTTTCTTGAATGTAGACTTGGATGAGGAGGTTTATATAATGTAGTGAAAAGTATTTTAGGTTTTTCAAAAGAAACATCCAATTTGTTGGTTGGTAAAATCTTTGTATGGGCTCAAGCAACCTCCTTGATCTTGGTATTTTAAACTTGATTCGTATCTTAGAGATTCTACATTCAGAGAAAGATAATTTTAACCCAATATTTACATAAAGAAAAATGGTTATGACATAGTGATCCTAATTTTCTATGTTCATGATATTTCCATCACTAGAGGAAGTGTCGACATGATTCAACAAGTGAAATCTAATATTTGTTATGGTTTTGAAATGATTGCTTTATGCCTGCTTTATTATTTCTTAGGTGTAGAGTTTTGGCAATATGATCATATTATTTTTGTGTCACAAGTCAAGTATGACATAGTTCTTTTAGAAAATTTAAAAATTATTAAATGTAATCCTATAATTAAATTAGGATTTAGATACAATTGGTGAGAAACAATCCAATTGTATTTTCTATCTCAATTAACCTAGTGGAAACTAAGACCACATATTGGTCGAAATTTCTACTCCAAATGAGAGCGATCCTAATTGGTGCTTGCCATTAGGAACTCTCCCTTACCTGCTTGACAAACCATTTGGACCCGTCAATAATGTCCTTGGTATGTGGAGATATAATGTTTGGAGGATGATTTTTCCTAGATTAAGAAAATTTTGAGGTCTATTTTCAAAATATCTTCTCTCTTTCCTTTGTTGGATAAATCCGTATAGGTTGTTAAATTTTCAATACATGGTAAGCAAAACTTCACTTAAAAATGCAATATATTCGAAACTAAGAATGATTAACCTCCTATCAAGATAGAAACATTATGAGCACTAGATCTAGTAAAACACTTCTAAATATAAAAACAATAGACTACATACTCAAAACAACAAATATAAATTCTAAATATGCATAAAATACACATTTTTAGAAACTAGAATAGGAAGAGGAATTTCTAGCACCCTCATATATGTAATGAATCACCCTATCTATCTTTATAGAACTATAGAGATTAGGGTTACAATGAACAGAGACAAAAATAACAAAGCACCTAACTTAAGGAAAGAATACCCTAACCCTATTGTTCCTAAATAGAGCACCCTCATGGATGGAGTATAATGTTTAGAATAGTGTACCCACTCTAGAAGGAAAATTACATGCATGCATGCACCTTCTAACCCTCAAAATAATACCAAGGATATATTTATATAATCACTTAAAGCATGTGTTATCTAAACTTAGAACAATTCCCTACTCCTCTAAAGATAGCACATGCATGTACCTCACACATTGGTTTCCAACTTAATCATTTCACCTTACTAGTAGATTATCTAGTGCACCATCACTCTGAATGTAAACAAGTATGCTACTATATGGTGGCTGATCTAAACTGGATTTGATGGGTATGCCTCTGTTGAATAAGAACAATGACTAAGCAACATATAAAATATAGCATTCCCTGATTGCAAGATTTTTTTTCTTGATCAAACTAATTCTATATCTTATCATATCAAACATCCCCTTAGCCAAGGGCTTGGTAGAAATATCTGTAACTTGAAATTTTGAAGGAACATTGTCAAGAACCATTTCTTCCTTTTGAACTATCTTTAAAGAAATGACACTGGTTACTGAAGTGAGTAATCATTAAACAGTGGATTCTTAGAAATCCAAATGCACCTTTTATTGTCATAGTAAACCACTATAGGCCTTCATCATCTCATTGGTCAACTCTATTATCAACTTGTAAAACCATATGGCCTCACAAATAGCAAAAGAGGATGCCATTTACACTATCTTTCATGAATTGAATGCAACTATCCACTTCTTCCTATTGAACTAGGAAATCACACATGTGCCCAAGATTAAAAAAAAAACTAAAGTACTCTTACTGGTACCTACATCTCCTCCTTAGACAAAATCAACAAAACCATGCAATTCCAACTCACCATATCCCACATACCTCAAGTCATAATGCACATGCTTGGCAGTGTTCCAATGAATCTACTTGGGATCAACCATGAACTAGGTTAAAGTATTCACTATAAAACATATGTTGATCTTGGTATTCACAAGATACATCAAGGAACATACCAGTTGACCATATAAATAAGGATCTGCAAAATATGAATCTAAATTAGCTAATAATGTCAAATTGGGAACCATGGGAGTGGACAAGCGTTTGCAATCCAACATATGAAATATCTTGAGAATATCTACTATGTACTTTCCTTTTCCAAGGAAGAATTTACACGTACCTTGCCAAAACTCTAGACACATAAATTAATGCATAAGACCTATTTTATTCATCTAAAATTCAAACCCAACTCCTCCTTGCACCGTAAAATGCACCTCTAGAAAATCCATGTAAGGATTAGATCCTCTACATAAAATACCAAGACAAGCAAATCAGATTTATCAAAAAGATAATAAAGATTAAGATCTACAACAATCTTGGAGAGGCCCAAATTTCATAAGTACATCCTTGAGTACAATGGATGTGGTTCTTGCTTCAACTCATAAAGGGCCTTCTTCAACCTACAAACCTGGTCATATTTCCCATGCACCTCAAAACCCTTCAACGAATTAATGCACACTTTCTCTTTAATCAAGTAATTAAAAAAAGTTGTGTTTACATCCATCCAATATAAGGGCCAACCAAAAACTAATGCTAGACATAATGAATAAGAAAAAAGTGTCCCTAAAAACAAGAGTAAAAGGCTTGTCATAGTTAATTCCCTCTCTTCGGGATAATCCTCTTTCCAAGAATTTGGTCTTGTATTTCTCTATGATCCCTTCAAGAACATGCATGATATTGAACAATGACCTCGAATCAATCAATGATTTCCCCATTAGTCTTGACAAAAGCTCCCAAAAATCATTCTTCAGGATGGGGTTATACTCCTCTTTCATGAAATCCTACCATACCTACTTTACAACTACCTCCTCATCACTATAAGGCCCATTAGAAGTAATTTCATCCAAAAATGGGCCTCCTAAGGAAATTATAAAATAACAATTCATGTGTGGCAAATCAAATCCATGTATGCCACATCACATTACCATATGAGCTAGGATAATATACAATTATGAGATGAGAGTTAAAATTAATAATACGAAGTTTAGATTATTGTGCATAGACATTATATGATAATAAATATCATACAAAAAATAGTTACAATTAATATAGAATATGAAAATAAAATAAATAATATATTATTAATATATGATAATAGTATATAATATTAATTTATAATATAGTTCTTGGATGCGGTGGATGCCGGCGGGACAATTTGAGCCAACATGGAGTGACTATGGCTTGATGCAATGAGCACCACGAGCACAACACATGATGGAGGGAAGGTGTAGATGGCATGTAATTGATCATTTTATTAGCATGAAGAAGGTGATGGATGTTGGTGTTCAAAATTTGAGTGGTATGAGTATTAAATATGAGAATCATGGTTCACAACAGGGAGCTAGTACACAGTTATAAGTCTTAAATGTGCTGAAGAATTTGGAAGGAGAAAGGAGTTTTATCAGGTGTTATTGTCTCAAGTGGGAAGAAGGTATGGATTTTTTTTTCATGATGAGGCTTTGCTTTAGAAAATATTATAGGATAGCGAATTTGAAGGGAACACCAACAAACAAAGAGAAGGCCTGCAAGACCGAACATGAAACAAGGAAGAGTCTTGGTTCATAATCATGACCTCTTGGTGTGGAAAAAGTGACAGTTCTAGTTGTTGGTGGTGGGGGGGGGGGGAGATTTGTATCTGTTTAGTTCTTTTTTCTAATGGGTCAACTTGGGAGTAGAAAAGGGAAAATTTGATGGGTGAACAACATGAAACGTAAGCCTCCACTTGTATATATCTCACCACCCATATGTAAGAATAAAGAGAATCT
>JASDQU010244812.1:73868-87273 GCA_032191745.1 Picea mariana | reverse complement strand
TGTCCTCCACACAATTCACATTTTAGAGGGAAACTTTGAGTTGTTTTTCAAATCCTATTTTGGCATTAGGTTCAGGGTGTCATCGGCTTCTTTAGAACCTAGTAAGTAGCCATAAAATAGGTCTCTCCAAGCATGTTTGTGATCCATATTTAGGAGAGAAGTGAACTGATTAACAAAATGAATACAATAAACACAAAGATATGAATAATAACCCAGATATCCATTTGACATTATCCTCTATTGAATAATGAAATAGGATGAAACTATAAAGCTGTAGAACTAAAACACTTGCTCGAATGGTGGTAGTTATCTCTAAGAAGGGATGTGGCTGCTATGCAAATCCGTTAAAGAAGAATGAATTAGAATGAGGCTCTAAATGTATTTTTGATATTACTCATGAATTCCAAAACCCTAGAATCCAAAAACCTAACCCTAGGATGTGTAACGTCCAAATTCATGTGGACCACTATGAGTAAGTTGGTACCTCAAGTTCTCGGGATCATAACTTTTGCATACGATATCCATTTTAGGCATGTGATAGCCCGTTGGAAATTTCATTTAGAGAACCACACATTCCTCCATCAATATTTGGCTTTGTCTACAGTTTGACTATGGCAAGACAAAAAAACATTGTTTAGGCCTCTAAAGCGGCCCTAGAAGTAGAACAAGATCCATTGACATGAAAGCATACAAAGTAATTTAGTTGGATTAGGTGAAAGGACATCAATATCCACCCGGAAGATTTGTAGGGATTCAGACAACCTCATAAGTGTAGAACCCACAATTAAAAAAGAAGTACAAAAGAATGTGTTGAACTGAAAACTGATAAGAGGATCCAGTTGGAATAGGTGGGTGGCCACCAATAGCCAACCAAATCAATCCTCCCCCCTTAGTAATAAATGGTATCCATTGCGTTGACTTCCCCCATCATGTGAGGAAACTTCCATTGGATTTTCCCCCGGGTGAGCCACTTTCCTTGGTGTAGGAGTTGCCTTTCCTTGACAACCCGATAAAGTCGGATCCTCTGTTGATGAGTGTCTTTGACCTGTGTGTCCATTATCTGATCAGTGGATGATTTTTCCATTCAGTTGGGGTTGATCTCTTTGGGTGTCAGTTGTTCTGTGATATCTGAGGTGTCCAATAATGGTGGAAAATATGGTTGAAGGAGGTCCACATTGAACACTGTGTGCAGGCCAAGGAAGGGTGGAGTGTTGAGCTCAAAATCATTGCTACCCACAACCTTGGTGATAGTGTAAGGCCAATAGAGAAGTGGGTGGAGCTTTCGATGGGACCCTGTGAGATGCTCATTCTACAAATGTAACCATAATTTGTTTCCAACCTGAAACTAGTGCGGTACCCTATGTTGATCATGGAATTTCTTGTACTTAGCATTGGATTTCTGCAAAATATCCTGGACCTGATGGGTGATATGCTAAATCCGCTCAATGAATCTAGTGGATTTTTCAATCACAGAATGATCATTGGAAGAGTCTGTTTGGGTGGTGGCAAGAGGAAGTGCAACATCAATGGGTCCCAATGGTTGGAATCCCAGACCCACCTGAAATGGGATATGGTCGATGGAGCTATGGAGAGCCCTATTATAAGTGTACTGAACATAGTGGAGACTCTCATCCCATGTATGTTGATTCTTAGAATTGTACATGCACAAGATGTGCACAATCATCCGATTTATGACCTATTTTTGGATGTTTGTTTGGGGGTGGGGAGTAGTGAATGTTGTGAGCTTGTTGTCCAATAGTGACCATAGACTCCACCAAAATGTATTGAGGAACCTTTTGTCCCAGTCGGAGATGATGTTCTGTGGTATCCCAAAGTGGACCCACACTCATTCGAAGATGATATTGGCAATATATGACGCTATGGTATTCTTCTTGCAGGATTTAAGGATGGCCATCTTCGAAAACAAAACAACAACCACGAATATGTAGTCATTTCCTTGTTTGGTGGATGGAAGGATAGACATGTAATCCATTGAGATGGATTCCCAAAGCTTATCTAGAGTAGGAAGAGGGGCATATAAGCCTTGCTTCTTGATGCATGGCTTGGAAATGACATAGGAAGTGCAAGATATGATATACTTGCTCATGTCCTGTCGAAGTTTTGGCCAATAAAAATGTTTTTGAAGAACGACCACAATTTTCTCCATGACAAAATGTCCTGTCATTCGATTGTAGTGAGCTTCCAAAATCAAATTTTCACACTCGCTTGTAGGAACAAAGAGATGGCCCAGGTTGCATAAGAGTCTGTCTTGAATGTGCAAAGCGATGACAGTCATGATTCTACCCAAGAGTTGATAGGTGCTAGAGAAGTCCATATCTTGTTGATAAAGTTGGGGCCACTCATATGCTTCATGTCCACAGGAATGGAGCACAATGGTGAGTGCATCCATAGGAGATCGAATGAGGCAGTCAACGACATGATTTGGGATACCTATCATATACTTGATGTTGATATGGAACTGCTACAGGTAGGTGGACCACTTATGATGACGGTCACTCTACAATTTCTACTATGTCTGTAGGAACTACAGTGACTTGTGATCAATGGTTATGATCGTCTCTTTTCCCAGAATGTAATGTTTCCATGGACAATAGGATTGTACAATGGAATACATTTACTTGTCATATGTGGGGTACTTCTGGATAGTATCTGAGAGTGTCTCACTATGGTATGCCATCGGATGACCTTTCTTAGTGAGAATTGTGCCCACTACATGGTTAGATGCATTTGTCTCAATCTTGAACAGTTGTTGCAGATTGGGCAAGGAGAGTACTTGAGCTTAGCACAAGAGATGCTTCAGATCATCGAATGATCATTGTTGTTCCTTCCCACACACGAACTTGGCCCTACGACTGCCCTTGGGTCATATGGTAGAATCCCAACATGAACCATCTATAGAAGTTGGCTACTCCAAAGAAGCTTTGAAGTTTGATAAGTGTGGTTGGGGCTGGCCAATCACAGATGACTTGGATATTAGCTAGATCAACATGTACCCCATGCTCATAACCAATGTATCCCAAGTATTGGACCCAGTTCATGCCAAAAGAGCATTTTTCCAAGTTGGCATATAGCTTGTGTTGTCGCAGAGTGCTCAAAACCTGTTGAATATGCTGCATGTGCTCATCCCACATTCTGTTGAAGATGAGGATGTCATCCAAATATACCACCACAAAGGATTTGGTGAAGGGTCTCAATACATCATCCATCAACCTCATGAAAGTGGTTGGTGCATTTGTTAAGCCAAAGGGAAGGATTAGCCATTCACATAGACCTTCTTTAGATTTGAAGGCTCTCTTCCATACATCATTTGGTTCGATTGGAACCTGGTGGTATCTAGAATTTAGGTCAATATTGCTGAAGAACTTTCCCCCTTGAGTTGGTAAAGAAGGTCATCAATCCTGGGAATGGGGTATCGATTCCTGACTGTGGTTTTGTTCAAGGATCTGTAATAAATGCAGAGTCGACAAGTCTCATCCTTCTTCTACACCAGTACAATTGGGATTCTGCAAGGGGAGGATCTAGGTCTGATGTGCCCCTTTTGAAGAAGCTATTGGATCTTACACTTGATTTCGTCATTTTCCATTATTGAGAAATGATAGAATGGTCCATTAGGTAGAGGTGCGTTGGGGGTCAGATCAATTCTATGCTTGACTTGGCAGTGTGTCAGTACCCCTATAAGTAAGGATAAGATGTCTCTGTATTCTTCCATGATCTCATCCACTTTATTTTGTTGCAAAGAAAGGCTCTGTGTAGAGGCCACGGATGTGGTGATGACCTTCTATTTACTATGAGAACAGATCACAAAGAAGATGAACTTCCTGGTCTGTGAGATGATCTTACTGCATTGCTTAACAGATATTAAAGAAATAGCAGCAGGCGACGCTACCTCCGGTATCATGTACAATTGTCTACCCAAAGTAATAATAACACTGCGAGGTCTAGACTCATACACAACATGAAGCTTCTAAAAATATGGTTGTCCTAAAATAACATCACAAACTTCAAGGGGAGAAATATCACACAGTACCTCATATTTGAAAGGCTTCATGCCATAGGGAAGATGACATTTTTGGATGAAACAAAGATATCTTCCTTAGTGAAGCCAACCAATGGTGTAGGCATGCGAATGTGGTGTCATTGGAAATTCCAACCGCTTGATGACCTCTTCTGAAATCAGGTTCTTCTAACTATCTCGATTGACAATGAAATGAAGCAGAGCCCCCTTTACCCACATCTATGAGTGAAAGAGGCATTCCCCTTCCTCTAGTTCTTCTACTTAACTTGGCCAAACTTTGTTGGTAATGATGGTGGCACTAGGTTCAACATCAATTATCCACTTTCCTCCTTCAATATTTGATTCAGAATCAGAATCGACCTCTGAATTAGAAGCCTTCAGTTCAACCATGAGTGACTACTTGGAGCGACATTCTTCGATGTTGTGCCAAAGGATTTTATGGTACTCACACCATTTTCCTGTGTACTTCTTTGTCTTCTCATTTCCCTTCTTATGTTCTGGCTTGGAACGGTTTTCTTGAGGGCGGCCATATCAACTTGGTCCCTTGTTGTGTGGGTTGGGGCTGCGTTTTCTCTACTTCGACTGTGAGGCATTTGGAGATCCAAACTCTCTCCTTTTCTTCTTAAATTTCTGCTCGATCTTGACTATGTATCTATAAGTCGTGCCCAATGAGGTGATGTACATAAAATCCATTTTTGTTTGATTGTATCTATGTAAACAACCGCGGTATTTGAGAACCAGATGATGCTCAGAGTCTTTGATACCCAATTTGGTGTGCAATGTATGGAAAATATTGGTGAAATATGGTATTGTTTAGTCCCTTTCTTGACTTAGGGTGGTCCATCTGGTGTACTAGTCCTCATAGCTTCCAATAGGGTAGTAATGTTCTTTAATGGAATCTCGAAAGGAATCCCATGTAGGGGCCACCACAAACATTTCATATTCCTCTATGGCCCTTTTCTCAGAGTAAGTATCCCACCAGTCGTTAACATGGGGAATGACCTTGAGGAGTGAAAAAGTGATATTTTCCCTATCGGAAAAATTGTGGACCAAAAAATAACCTTCGAGCAGATTCAACCATTTATCTACAACATCCTCATCGATCAGTCCTTCAAATAATGGAATATCAAAATTTACCTGTACCTTGAAGGGGGTTTTATGGCCACTTGATGAAGATGCTTCTCCTATGGGAAGTCGACAAAGGATCTACGTGAATTTGTCCATCATTTCATTCCTTTGTCATGCGAGGGCTTCCTTGAGCAACATTTTAATAGGATCTCCTGCTCCATCATATTTGTTTTCATCCCCCATGGGTTTTTTGGGGGATCAGTGTGACTGATCTTGCAATGTCTTGACTGGTTTGATTCCCAACTTCTTGTACCCAAATATTTTCAGGGATATGCACGAAGAAATATAAATGAAGAGCAGATGGCTTTGATACCATTGATCTAGATTTAGGAGAAGAACAAACTGATTAACAAATTGAATACAATAAACATAGAGATATGAAGAATAACACATATATCTAGTGAACAATATCTTCTATTGAATAATGAAATAGGTTGAAGTTGTAAAACTGCATAACTAAAACACTTGCTCGAATGGTGGTAGATATATTTGAGAAGAGATGTGGTTGTTACGCACATCCGTCTAAGTAGAATTAATTATAATGATCCTCTAGAGGCATTTTTGATATTACTCATGAACTCCAAAACCCTATACATTGAAAAACCTAACCCTAGGAGGTGAAACATCAAAAGTCATATGGGCTCTTATGGGTAAGTTGGTAGCTTAACTTCCCGGGGTCATAACTTTTGCATACGACCTTTGTTTTAAGAAAGTGATATCCCATTGGAAAGGTATTTCAGAGGGCTACACATTCCTCCATTAAAATGTGACATCCTCTACATTTTGAATGTGGCGATAAAAATAAATAAAAATTGTTTAGGCCTCCAAAATGACCCTCGAAGTACAACAAGATGTGATGACATGAAAACATACAAAATAAGCCAGTTAGATTTAGTGAGAGGCCACAAATATGACCTCGAAGATGTGTAGGGATTCATACAAACCCATAAGTGTAGAACCCACAATTAGAAATAAGTACAGAAGAACGTGATGAACTAAAAATGAACAAGAGGAGCCAGTTGGAATAGGTGGGTGGCCACCAATAGCCAAGTGGATCAGCTTGGCTCTGGTAGCTTTTCAATTGACATTGATGAAGAGAAAAAGTGACTAGAGGATCCTAGAAGAGACTTGGACACCAAGCTTAGAAAGGTACATCCAATGACATATGCACCAGGATAAGGTGTTTTTGGTTCTTTGGTTTCTGAATATTTTCTTTACTTATCTCCAAGTGAAATATAGCCATGTTTCTAGGGTAGGGTATGTGCATAAAAGATCGGTTAGTATAGGGTTTTTTGGTTAATATGGTGGGTTTTGAACTCTAGACTTAACTCTATCTAGGTCTATATTGTTCATCTTTTGATGGAAAATTATGACAGTATGTTGGGGTGTGGACTTGGTTTCTAGTTTTAGAAGGTCCCCCCAACCTAACTATATTTTTTGTGTGAATATAATAGAACACATGGTGTTTTTAGATTAAATAATAATAATAATTTATAATATAGTCATAATATAATAATGCAAAAAATATTAATATATAGTATATAATATAATATGAATTAATAATTATAATTGGCACTAGCTAAACATTCTACTTTTTGCTTTTTTTGGCCGGAATCCAGAGATGTAAATATCGACAAAATCGATATTTTTTGTTGTTTAAATTGCATTTATGAATGCATAAATGGATTCATTGTGCCGAAAAATCCCTAGGGCACTTCGATTATACAAATTTATCCATTGATATATGTAGATCCAACCATTCCTCATCGAATTTCAGGCAAACTCAAACGGGAAAAATCATCAAAAAACAACCAAAAGGTAGAATGTTTAGCCTACACTATTATAATATAGTACTACTATGAAAGAATCTAAATGTGGAAACATAATAATAATAATAATAATAATAATAATCTAATTTTAAGGTCATGGCCAAGCCACAACCCTTTGCCTGACGATTTGACTCATAAAATTTACAAAGGTAGAGATACCCTACCACCCTATAGATTTGAACTTGTGACCTCTTAGGATGAAATGCATGTTCTTAACCATTAGGCCCAATCACACTATATAAATGTATATTGTATAATATGATATAATAATATTAAATATATAATATAGTCATAATATAATACCAATTAATAACTATAATAAAATAACACTATGAATGCATACATAGAAAAATATCAATACTTATTATATCTCATTATATTATAATACAAAGGTGAATGTGGTTGATGTATTAGAGGATATACTTATTATATCTTGTTATAATATAATACAAATGTGAATATGTCAAACATATTAATGCGGATATTTTACTATCAATTATAGATGAAACGGTCAACACATACTACCAATTAATATGAATTACATATTATATAAAAATTATATAATACTAAATCAATAAGTATATTGCAACTTTATAACTACTAATTAAATATTATATAATTTACTTATATAATATTACAAATTAAGAACTAATATAATGATGATGATGATTAACCTCCATTGAGACATAATTGGCCTATCTGACCTTAAAATGGTAAGGGATTACATGCAATTCTTTAGAATCTTGTTTTTTGTGCTTGAAAAACATTAAGAGAAGCTTTCACACATTATTATTGATATATAATAACAATGAAAATATAATAAATAAATGATAATATATGGCATACAATAAATAACAATAGTACTAATAATATAAAATATTTCATATTCAGTATTTCAAAGATATTGAACATATCCCTAGATGATAACTAGGTGAGGTGTACATATGGTTAAATATTATCAAATATAAGCATAACACATAATCATTATTGACTTTTATATGTCCAACTGGACTATTGTGGTTGACTCAATTCTTTGAAATCATATTGATTATTGAATTTTCCACTCAACAAGCACGATTTTTCCTATAAGGCCCATTTTTGGAGAAAATTTCATCTAATGCTACATCAATGTTAGAAGAAATCAATGCAACATATGTAGGAAATTTCTTAGTGGGAGACTCACCCAAAAACAAGATTTGGTCACTCCTACCTATTCTTGTGCCTTCTACAAAGTCTAGTTAAGTCAACTTGACTTCCTAGTTGAACTAAAAGGTAAAGAGGCCTATGTTCCTTCATCAAAAACTTGCCAATATGAATTTTATTTTCTATAATATGCAAATCAATGCTTGAAACAATAACATTTTCACCCTCAATATCCATTCAAGGTTCTTGGGACTTACAATGTGATGCACAAATTTAACATCTTTGTTTACCACTATCTTCCTTTATGATGGGATGCAAATTTGTTAATCCTTGGAGCTCTCACTATAATAATAAAAAAAATACCCTTGATGCTAGAGGGTTTAAATTTAATCCTCTTCTCGTCAAGTACATGAATAGAAATATGACAACTAAATGCATGAAAGTGTGATACCTAAGGTTTTGCACTAGTAAAGGCTTCATCCAATGTCTTGTCCTTCAATATCCTATGAAGACACATGTTCAAAATATATAGTCTTACTGCATCCCTTTGCCTAAAGACACATGGGAATATCCATGTCGTGTATCATTGCTTTCGCTATCCCTATGATGGACCAATTATTCTCCTCTATGACCCTTTTTCTTTCTGATTTTTAAAGAACTGCGAGCTCCCTCTTGATCCCTACTTCTCTGCAAAATTCATCTAAGTTATTGAGCTAATGGATTGCTTGTTTAATTCTCAACTAATGGCTTGAACTCTTGAAACTTAAAGAACACTTCATCCTCTGTCTTCATAAATTAAATCTAACACTTTATCCTTGGTCTTCATAAATTAAATCCAACACTTCATCCTCATTCTTCATAAATTAAATATAAGATTTACGTGAGGAATCATCAATGAAAGAATAATAATACATGTCACCTGTCAAATAATTCATGATTTAATTCCACACACATCTATAAGAATCAAATCAACAATCTCTCTTAATCTATGTTTTTTTCTTGGGAAAGCAATATTGGTAGGCTTGTCGAGTGCACAACCCATACCTACCCATGCCTTCTCAATATTGGATTTCAACAATCCTTGCACCATGTTCTTCAAGAGGGGAGATGCTTAATATTGTAGGTGAGCCAATCACTTGCATCGTAACTAACATAGATTGTCATTGTCTTGCACTAAGGAATTGTGGTTCACTTGATTAACAAGTAACCTATACATGCAACCTTCTTGCACCCCTTCTTGTAACCTATACAATATCTAATAATGACTTGTTGATCATCAAACTCAATGACACACTTAATATTTTCCATGGATGAAAATGAAAGAAGATTATTACTCAGACCAAGATCATACAAGACATCATCTAGTTCAAGAGCATCACTTGTTAGCATGGAAAAATAGATTGATCCCATTTTGGTAACTAGATATGTGGCATGATTACCCAACTTTCCATGTATGAAAACCTCCTACTCTTGAAGTCTACTAAAAGCCTTTTTGTTTAGGGCCATGTATCTGGATGCACCACTATTGAGATATCATCCTACACCAAAGACAATGTTAGGAAAGGCATGAAACCATGAAGAAAGCTAAATGAAGCTTGGATTCTCATCCGCTCAGGAAAAGAATTCTACACTCACTATGAATGGATTATGTAGTTGTCACTTTCACTTAGTGTTCTTCTCATGGATCTGAGATGCACAATGGCCCAACTTATGGAACTTGAATATGAAGAAATGACATATTCCTTCTTTCCCTTTTGACCCCTCCTCAATTCCTCCTTTGTTACCTCCTCTCCTAATCTTCCTGATGATGGCTAGATTTTGGATCTCCTCCACTCTAGTTGAAACCATCTCTTTCCTTGTCTCCTCTTTGATGAATTCATTCCAAATCATCTCAAAGGTGTCATTCTAAAGGGGGGAAAGTGAAGATTTGATGCAGGTTTGTAGTCATTTAAATCCAACCCACATCTCTTTTCCATCTACTTAGCCAAGGTTTTCTATCAAGATAAATCTCATAGCCTTTGGTAAGTGATGTTCACATTCTATCTCATGCTTTAAATGTTTATCTTATGTTGATTTCAATGTTATTTTTTTGTTGCTTTGTTCCATTTTTTGTGTTAAATTAATCACATTGCAACAACCTTAAAACTATTAACTCCTACCCCTTCACCATAGTCTGCTAGTTAAGGCACTATCTACTAATCGGTCAGGTAAGGTTATTGTGTTGTGTGATATGGAAGCCTCTCAAATCCTTTTGTGAGTARGAGTTAGGATTGAACATGGAAGGATAAGTGTTGCAGTGACATTGGACACTCATCCTCATAGTTCCATCATAGTGTCTTAACAAACCTTGATGAGACTGCTAATCTCGTTAGAAACAAAAACTTAGGAAGATTTCCCAATATCACCATAGCAATGCTTCATTTCACTTTAGGTTAGTTCTTTTTTGGAAAAAAGGAGAAAAACCCTATAGAAGATTGTTTTTTATGATTTCTTTAGAACAAAATGGGTGGTGGAATTTACTAAGACCAATGCCTATCTAATGGGTTATGGATTATGGAGTCAGGAACAATGAATAAGGGTTTGAATATGACGAAGATCCACTGTCTTAAAATGAGAAAATAAATGGTCTAAGTGTGGTTTTGCAATCGCAAGAAAAACAATAATCCATAGCCATAGATCAACTCAAGAAGAAATGGCTGAAAAATAAATTCACAAATAAACCATAATGCTAGGCACTCAAGTTTGTGGAAAAGCCATTAAAGAAAGTGCATAAAGTTTATTTTTCTCAAAACTGACTTCAACAAAGTGTATGGGAGGATTCAATGCTTCTTTGCCTTAGTTTTGGATCCAAATGAGTGTCCATAGTTAATATGTTTTTTCCGTAGGCCTGCTTGTAGGACGATTAGACCCCTACTTGTATGTGATAGTTGTTGATGCCTTAGGCTATATGTCAGGCCGTAGAATTCAAGGGAAGATCAAGCAAATATCTTGAAGGAGGAAGAGAGATAGCTAATAATCTTTTTCAGATGATTTTATGATTTTTTGTTGAGGCTGATCAGACCTCAGTTGATTTGACAAGGTTAAACGACGAAAAAGGAAAACTAAACATTAAACTGAAAAGCTGGTGGAAAATTGTTGAATATATATATATATATATATATATATATATATATATATATAATAAATTTTAAATAAGAGAGCTATTAAACCAAATGGGCTATCTCAATCTCTAGTATAATAAGTGTTATACAATATAGGCTGCAACACTCTTAAACAAAAATAGCGCACAGTTCAGAAATTATCTAAAATAATTTCAATCTGAATCATGTCTGAGAAAAAAATAACGTTCAATATCAAGTTCAATTTCTAACCCATTTCCAAAAAAGATCACAAGCAAAAGAAGAATCTTAGAACCTACTAAGAAAGTAAAATGTTCAACCATTAAAACCTCTAAGAAGCCAGAGAAACACGAAGAAAATAATCCGAAGAACTGTTATGAAGACAATAAACATAATAATACAAAAATTCAACCAAACCTGGTTCGAATCACATTAAATAATAAATAAATAACATCCTCACCCGGCGTATCGATGACATTCAATTTTCTGCCATCTTTCAACTGGACTTGTTCCAATTGGCAAGTGGCTGTAACAGCGGAAGAACTGTTAGAAGACTTAAAGGCCCTACGCCCAAGGATCGAATTACCAGTTGCACTTTTACCATTGCCCGTGCGCCCTAACAACACCAGAGTGGTAGCTATTTTCCTTCCTTCCATCTTATCCTTTAAGAATAGCACTTAAAAGCTGCTGAAATCTGCTCCAGCAACCAAGGAATTCTGCTTCAGCACCCAATTATTAAAACGATTGTAATTGCTATTAATAGCCGATTATAATTGCTTCCGAGTTAATGCACCGCCCCTTCAACTCAATACAACGTATCGAATACCGCCCTTTATAACATTCCAGATTCTGTCAATCACTACGGCGTAGCGAAACCGCCCTTTATAACATTCCAGATTCTCTCACTGAGTAGGGCTTCGCGAATCACTTTGTAGCCGAATAACATTCCAGATTATCACTTTGTTGCGCCCAGTCGCCCTTTATAACATTCCAGATTCTGTAACTGAGTACAACGTAGCGAATCGAATCACTTTGTAAAGCATTCTACATTCATTAATGCACCACTAGTTCTTCTTCACCCAAACTCTCTACACACACTACCTATATTTATTTTGTAGACATACTCTCAAACTCTTTGGAGACACTACCTATAGTTCTTTTGTAGACATAGTCACAAACCTCTAACAGGTTATAGACTTTCAGAATGAAATTTTAAGCAGACTCATCCATGTTTTGGAAGCCTAATTTAAATATTGTAGTTTTTAAGTTTTCATTTCATTTCCCTTTAAAGAAATTAAAATTTTATAATTAATATTAAAGAGTGTCAATATATTTTGTATATAATAATATAGTCTTACATAAGTGTACACTTATGAATTTCTTCATCTCAAAATATATGTACAAAACATATAGTAATATAATATTAGACAAAAGGGTTCCTATAAATTGAATAATTAATATTAAAGAGTGTCAATATATTTTGTACATAATAATATAGTCTTACATGAGAGTACACTTATGAATTTCTTCATCTCAAAATATATGTACAAAACATATAGTAATATAATATTAGACAAAAGGGTTCCTATAAATTGAATAAAGTAATGAGTTGGTTGTTCTCTAACCCACAAATTAATGGGTTGGATAATTTTTCCATGTGATCTTGATGATTTTCTCTCCAAAACCAATTGTAAAAAATGTTCAATTAAACATAAAATTTCAGCCTTATATACTTTATTTTTAAAAAATAATGTAAGACATAACATTATCAATTTTTATAACTTAATTATTTTTCAAAACCTCATAACTTAAAAAAAACATAATCACCTCTGAACTTTCATTTCTTCAAATATAGAAACAGTTTTTAAGAATATTTAATCTAATTTCTTTTGTTTGTTAAATAAACCTTCTTGGTTAATTAAACGATGGTTAAGGGACATGGACATCATCATCACCACCAAGATTTCATAGAAACTTTTATGATTTTTTGGTTATTATTAGTTATAGATACCTTTCATGGTATATCAGATCATGTACCCATGCTTCAATCCAACATATAAATGTGATGTGTCTATTTATTTCTAATACAAGGTGCATCATATCCCTTCCATTCCATGTTATGCATGTGAGATATACTCATTATTATGCTC
>JASDQU010244812.1:39774-55264 GCA_032191745.1 Picea mariana | reverse complement strand
TTGGATTCCCCTAGCATGGAATTCTGTACATCTAACACTTATAATGAGTTGCATTGTCATTCTATTTGGCATGGGCCTTTCTCTAGTTTCCATGTAGAATTGGTGTCTGTAATTTTTACAATGCAAGCATCTCTTCTAGCATTATAAAGACCTCCCATTTGCTAGGAATTTGATTATGGTAGGGAGGCTACTCCAAGCCTCCCACATATATTATATTTTCTGCTAGTTAGCCAACATAGGTCACTTTCACAAGATAGAGAAGATATTGTAGTCATATTTGTGGGACATGTATGGAGGGGTTTGTTGGGAAGGCATGTCGAATAGAGAACAGAGAGAAGAAACGAAGTGTAGAGAAAAGGTGTAGGATCAAGAAGAAAAAGAAGGAAGAGAGAAGAAAGAGAGGAAGACAGGAAGGAACAAGATCTCGTAAAATCTAGGAAAACCAATTGAACATGAGTTGTATCCAACCCAGAATGAGTTGTCACAAGCAGAGCAGGAGTGGGAGACAACTCATTTTGAGTTGGAAAGAAAACCCAAGGGAAAAGGGAAGAAAAGTTGAGAATTAAAGAGGGATTCAAAGATTGAGAGAGATTCAGAGAGATTCCGAGAGCATAGGAGAAGGTCATAGGTCGAAGCGAAAGTCGTGACAGTGGAAAATTGAGAGTAATTTTTGTGATTGTAGGATACTTTGTGTAAGAATCCATGAATGTAACAAATGGAATCTATATTGAACATCTATTGTAGCACAGAGCGCACTAGAATACCTTCACTATAATAAAGAAGAAAATCTTTGTGGACGTAGCCCAGGAGGGGGTGAACCACGACAATCTTGTGTTGAGTTATGCTGTGAAATAGTTATTCATGTTTCCAATAGGCTAATTCATGTCTGTGTGATGTTGATCTTCACTTTTCATATGATGAATGGTTATCTTTAATGATAATGTGGAAAGATTCATGAGAAATCACATTAAATGTATGTTTAATTGTTAATTGATAAGAGTCTAACCTGATACACATAAAGAATCAAGTAATGAGGACAGAGTAACTAGAATATAGTGCATGAAAAGGCCTACTAGATATGACAGAGCATGTCTTCCTTCGTTTCTTCATCCCTGTAGAGTCTTGGTTCCCACAATCCCCATAAAGATACTTCGGGTGAGACTTCTCTTTCTCACAGGTGATGCCGAAAGGGCCGACATCTGTAGGGTTTTGTTGGACAAATTACCTTGAACATAGGGTCTTTAACCTATTGATGTGAACGCACCAACAAATGGTTCCATTGTTTGGACCAGGAAGCTAGAAGTGAGGGAATGTTTTGGAGACCAACAAGGAAAGAAATCACCGAATGGATGGAACAAAAAGAACAAGAATTTGTTCAGAAGGAGAATATAAATCCATACTTAAAGAACATGCACTAGCTACAAAGGTATGTGTATACAAACTTACATGAGGTATTTTTCGGTGAATTTCCTAACTATTCAACGAAGAAGAACAAATGGAGTTAAGATCGATAGGAAATGAAGAAGAACAAACATAAGTAATATCAATATGCAATGCACATAATGCTTCTATGACAATCCATAAATTACTTGAATGCTATAATGTGACCAAAGAGGATCAGGATGACGAAGATCCCCATAATGTTCAAGTACATGAAACAAAAGGAGAGAGAATGGTAGAAGGACCAGAGATGGAATCAAAACCCTATAAACAACCAATCAAGACAAGGAAGGTCAACAGTCGGACAGACGAAATGATAATGGAAACTGCACAAAGAGGGGAAATTGTGCCAATAAGGGAAACTTGACACAAGTATGGTCAAACAAGCGGTAGTAATAACATCATGCCATGCAGCGTGAGAGCCATCAAAAATGAAAAAGAAGGAAACAACCGTTACTGATGGATAAGGACAAGACCCATGATGGCGCACGAAAGGAAAAGTCCAGCGGATAACGTAGGCCCACACAAAAAGTAGACATAATGAGGAAAAAGGAAAGAAGAACTATAATATTTGAGCAAGGCAGGACGAACCGCACAGCAAAAAAAAAAAGAGAGAAGAGAAATATCATCATGAACCAGTATAACCAAGTAAGCAGAAGGCACATCGCCATAAATGGAAACTTTGTGTGAAAATTCAATGGAACTAACATACCTTAAATGGCCACATACTAACCCCATATGACAAAGGAGCTAAGGACGACCGATATGGTTAACACACAATAGATGTAATACCCAGGGCGTGGCCGAACCATTGTTATGGTGGTTCATTATCAATAAGGGTGCACAAAAATATTCACACACCTAGAAGAATCACACCACAACATGTCAAACGATCGACCAATATAACAACCTGTACAAGGAGTACAACACGATAAGATTGCGGACTAGCATGTGAAGGAAAAGACTACAACTAGCACCTAGCATAAAGGGGGGAAATTCACTATAGGGGCCAACAACCATTGAGATATGAGAACAATTAGAGATCACCCACTCAGAGCGAAGGAGGTAACAAAAAAAGGTTGCAGAGAGCTATGGAATTATGAACAATTATGAAATCATGCACCAAGTGAACACAATTACTGATTGGAAGTTCATACATGGTGCAACTATCAAGAACATAATCTCAATGAATGGGACAATGATGCTAGTGGAGATGAACAAAAATAACCTAATCTCTGTATACACGTTCCAAGATTACAACAGACAAAAAGGAGCATAGAAAATGAAAGAAGGAAGTCTCGGTAGTAAGGTATAAATCTAGTAAACCTCACATGCACAAGAAAGCATAGAAACACATAACATCAATTGCTTCTAGAGCCTTTGGGGCCACACTTTTAAGAAAAGGAACAAAAAGGCTAGTAATGAGGTTAGGAAGTTGTGCATGATGAAGGAAAGGATCTAGGTGAAAATTAACAAGGCAGGTTGGAGCAGGGGCACCCAGAGGATGCCAAAGTGGATCTTTGTCCATGTGGAAGAGGGGCGCAGTGGATTGGGTACTAAGATTATCTTAGAGGAAGAGTGATGGAATAGTAGTCCACACAATCTAGTGTAGACAAGACCGTTAAAAAGAGAAACAGGACAACACTGATGACTAAAAGTAATGACAAGTTAAAAAGATACAGTTGGGCCATAAATGGAAACAACAACTGGCAGGATGTGCCAGTATCTTAGGATGGATTTGCTAAGAAAAAAAACATTAATACAACCGTATGGAATACCAATGGAAGACTAGGCACAACAATTAAGGATGGATGAGACGAGCCCAGTTGGCATGAGAGCATTAGGAAAAATATTAAGTCAAGGAAGGGTCACTATTGTTGCATGCAAGAAAGAGAAAACAAAGAAGCAACCTAGAATGAAGAGGCGAAAATAGCTCAGATAAATAGAGATGAACGATAGGTGACCACAAGGAGGGATCGCACAAAGCTCAGAACTGGTCATGGATAAGAAATGACACCACCGAAATTGGGAGGCTTGTCATTAGAAACAAGGAAACAAGCAAAGAAACCAATGGAAATACTAGAGGTCAAAGAAGTGGTTAGAGTCCCGACTACAGCACCACAGGCAAAATTTCACCGAGATTATGCAACATCATGGACGATTGATGCACCACAGGTCCAACTTCAAGCCAATGTGAACTATCCACTACCAAAGGCACCAATATCAAAGGGCGTGAGTAGGGATGAAGCGTTATTGGGGGAAATCACCAATCTAAAGTATATGGATCATGAAATTACAAATGCACATAAATTCCCATAGTTTGTAAGGGAACAATTCCTTTGTGCCACAATAGTCCAAGAAATATCAACAATCATGCTCAAGCCACAAGAATGGGCATCAGGTCTCGATAGGGTAGGGATACCAAACATGATAGACATCTGAGATTTTGGGAGAAGTACATAAGCCAACACATGTGTGAAAATGGTGCTCAGTTGTGTTCATGATGGTAAAATCTGGCTCGAAAATGTAATATAAATTACCATTGCGTTGATTGCGAAAATTACAGGACTATCCAAAACTAGCGAAGATCTAGGTGCACTTTTCACCAAGGCGTGATAACGAACACTATTAGAGGAAATGAAAGAAAAATTCATCACAGTACGAGGAAATAGGGGGCTGGATTTCTAACACGTCAATAATAAAAAGGTACAGTTTGCAACTTAGGTATTGGCATGAAAGCCATTGCGCAAATTTCACGGAGATGAAATACCAGCCATAGTAATTGTATAAGTGGAGAAATGCATAGAAGGAATCTATATGAACTAGGAAAGTTTTCTCAGGAGCGAGTTTTTAGAAGACTGCATAGAGGCACATGAAAATGGCACCAAATTCGATTATGTGTGGTTTTCAAAACTGGTCGTGCTAGTTGGATGGAAAGAACCAACATATTACCAGTCCATGTGCACATCAGGTAATCACACCTTAGTTGGAAGGTATACCAAGTTATGGCACACAACATTGAAGTGGAGAAAAATCAAGATAAACATGGTCTTCTTTACATACTTAGACTATATCACACAGATAGGGACACACACATTGCACATTCTACCAGAAATAGTAGCAGCATACCAAGGCCTTGCGCGGTTTAGGGACGACATGCACCACATGTATCTACAAACTGCGAAGGAACCAACACAACAATGGACGCAAATGATCTATAGGGTGACAACAATGGAAGTGGGCCTCAAACTTACAGACTGATACAAGGATATGAGCAAGGGCGCCCATGTCCCAGGGGAGGGGTGAACGAACACAACAGATAGAGATGACCCATTAGATGAAGAGGAGGAACGAGACAACAATTCCGAAGAGCTAGGGGATACACAAGGAAAATATCAACCGACAGGAACAAGGGTTATACATGACACATCAACAACCCCCCAAAAAAGCATGAAAATAAAGGACACGGGAGAAACACAAAAAGGGAGAGCACACAATAAAACTAAGGCACAAAGACCACCACCTGCTTTCTACATATTGACTAAAGGAGACATGGAAAGAATTGGCCAAAAAATAAATGATACTGCAAAATAAATCTAGGATAAAGCAACTAAGAGGCAAGAGGAACTCCATAAGGAGATATAGGATCAACTAGTATCACTTCGGAAAATAATGGATGCCAAAAGAAGTAGGACATAACATAGGGTAGAGGAAGAGGTAGTAGAGGAATGGACCAAGAAATATGAATTCATACAAGAACAACTAGGGGTAATATAGAAGATATTGGAATTAATGCAATTAACACCGGTGTAAGGACTAGGTGCAGGACAAATAGGTCCAACAAAAGTAACACAGACTGCAGGATTGTTTCAGGCGATAGCACCGCATAGAGTGATCAAAGTTCCAGTAAGGACAGTCAGGCTACCCAACCTCAGAAGTCAAGAAAAACTACAGGTACTAAGTTACATGGACTTAGTCGTATTCCTTGGTGTCATATCTTTATGTGTTGTCACCTTGATTTCATATCTTTATGTGTTGACAAAACATGCTTTGGGTAAATAATCTCTTGTCTCCTCATATTTTTCTTCATTAATTTATTCAACAGGTGTGTCCTTTGGTGTCATATCTTTATGTAATGATAGCTGATTTCTTTGGTTACTTGTTAGAATCTATTCACATGGAGGGATAATAAAGGGGTGTTTCTTTTTCTGATGTTTCAAAAAAGATAGACAATCATTTTGTAGATGACTCACTTCTTTCTCTTTGTTTTGATTAGGAATCAGTGGATGGCATTTGACATTTTTTGGTTTTTTTTGCAAGGCCACTAGGGAAATTGTTGGTGATCACAAAACCAATTATTGGTTGGTGGGTCTTGACAATCCCCAAGTATGGATTCCCCTAGCATGGAATTATGTACATCTAACACTTATAATGAGTTACACTGGCATTCTATTTGGCATGGTTCTTTCTCTAGTTTCCATGTAGAATTGGTGTATGTAATGTTTACAATGCAAGCATCTCTTCTAGCATTATAAAGACCTCCCATTTGCTAGGAATTTGATTGTGGTAGGGAGGCTACTCCAAGCCTCCCACATATATTATATTTTCTGCTAGTTATCCAACAAATCTCACTTTCAATAGATAGAGAAGATATTGTAGTCATATTTGTGGGACATGTATGGAGGGGTTTGTTGGGAAGGCATGTCGAATAGAGAATAGAGAGAAGAAACAAAGCGCAAATAAAAGGTGCAAGATCAACAATAAAAAGAAGGAAGAGAGAAGAAAGAGAGGAAGAGGGGAGACAGGAAGGAATAAGATCCCATAAAATATTGTTAAACTAGTTGAGCATGAGTTGTATCCAACACAGAATGAGTTTTCACCAGTGGAGTAGGAGTGGGATACAACTCATTTTGAGATGGAAAGAAAACCCAAGGAAAAAGGGAAGAAAAGTTGATAATTGAAGAGAGATTCGAATATTGAGAGAGATCCAAAGAGATTCCAAGAGCATAGGGGAAGGTCAAAGGTCGAAGCAAAATTCGTGACAACGAAAAACTGAGAGTAATTTTTGTGATTGTACGACACTTTGTGTAAGAATCCATGAATGTAACAAATGGAAGCTATATTGAACAACTATTGTAGCGCAGAGCGCACCCGAATACCTTCACTATAATAAAGAAGAAAATCTTTGTGGACGTAGCCCAGGAGGGGGTGAACCACGATAATCTCGTGTCGAGTTATGTTGTGAAATAGTTATTCATGTTTTCAATAGGCAAATTCATGTCTGTGTGATGTTGATCTTCGATTTTCCTATGATGAATGGTTATATTTAATGATAATGTGGAAAGATTCATGCGCAGTAACATTAAATGTATGTTTAATTGTTAATTGATAAGTATCTAACCTGATACGCATAAAGAATCAAGTAATGAGGAAAAAGTAAAAAGAATATAGTGCATGAAAAGCCCTGCTAGATATGATAGAGCCTGTCTTCCTTCATTCCTTCACCATTGTAGAATCTTGGTTCCTGCAATCCCCAAAAATATACCTAGGGTGACACTTCTCCTGCTCACAGGTGATGCTGAAAGGGTCAATATCTGTAGGGTTTTTTTGGACAACTTACCTTGAACATAGGGTCTTTAACCTATTTATGCACGCATGCCAACAAATGGTTCCATTGTTGGGACCAGGAAGCTGGAAGTGAGGGAATGTTTTGGAGACCAACGAGGAAAGAAATCACCAAATGGATGGAACAAAAAGAACAAGAATTTGCTCAGAAGGAGAATATAAATCCATGCTTAAAGAACACGCACTGGCTACAAAGGTATGTGTATACAAAATTACATGAGTTTTTTTTCGGTGAATTTCCTAACTATGCAACGAATAAGAACAAATGGATTTAAGATCGACAGGAAACAAAGAAGAACAAACATAAGCAATATCGATATGAAATGCACATAATTCTCCTATGAAAGTCCATAAATTATTTGAATGGTATAATGTGACTGAAGAGGATTAGGATAACGAATATCCCCACAATGTTCAAGTACAAGAAATAGAAGGACAATGAAGAGTAGAAGGCCCAGAGATGGAATCAAACCCCTATAAACACCAATCAAGACAATGTAGGTCAACAGTCATGCAGACGAGTTGACAATGGAAACTATGCAGAGAGGGGAAATTGTGCCAATAAGGGAAACACGACACAAGTATGGTCAAACAAGTGGTAGTAATAACACCATTCCATGCAGTGTGAGAGCTATCAAAAATGAAAAATAAGGAAACTACAATTATTGATGGATAAGGACAAGCCTCATGATGGCGCATGAGAGGAAAATTCCAACTGATAGCGTAGGCCCATGCAAAAAGGAGACATAATGAGGGAAAAGGAAAGAAGAAATATAATATTTGAGCAAGGCAGGATGAACCGTGTAGCAAAAAAAAAAGAGTGGAGAAATATCATCATGACCCGGTATAACCAAGTAAGCAGAAGGCACATCGCCATAAATGGAAACTTCGTGTGAAAAATCAATGGAACTGACATACCTTAAATGACCACATACCAACCTCGTATGGCGAAGGAGCTAAGGACGACCGATATGGTTAACAAACAATATATGTACTACCCAGGGTGTGGCCGAACCAGAGTTATAGTGGTTCATTATCAATAAGGGTGCACAAAAATATTCACACACCTAGAAGAATCACACCACAACATGTCAAATGATCGACCAATATAACAACCTGTATGAGGAGTACAACACGTAAGATTGCGAACTAGTGTGTGAAGGCCACGACTACAACTAACACCTAGCATAAAGGGGGGGAATTCACTAGAGGGGCCAACAACCGTTGAGATATGAGAACGATCAAATATCACCCACTCAGAGCGAAGGTGGTAACAAAAAAAGGTTGCAGAGAGCTATGGCATCACGGACAGTTAGGAAAGAATGCACCAAATGAACACAATTACTGATTAGAATTTCATATGTGGTGCAACTATCAAGAACATAATCTCAATGAATGGGACAATGACACTGGCAAAGATGAACAAAAATAACCTAATCTTTGCATACACGTTACAGGATTACAACAGACAAAAAGGAGCATAGAAAATGAAAGAAGGAAGGCTTGGTAGTAAGGTATAAAGCAAGTAAACCTCGCATGCATAAGAAATCATAGAAGCACATAACATCAATTGTTTCTAGAGCCTCTGGGGCTGCACTTTTAAGATAACGACAAAAAATGATAGTAATGAGGTCAGTGAGTTGTGCATGACGAAGGAAAGGATCGAGGTAAAAATTAATGAGCCAGGCTGGAGCAGTGGCACCCAGAGGATTCCAAAGTGGATCTTTGTCCATGTGGAAGAGGGGCATAGTGGATTGGGTACTAATATTATCTCAAATTAAGAGTGATGGAATAGTAGTCCACACAGTCCAGCATAGACAAGACCGTTTAAAAGAGAGATAGGACAACACTGACGATTAAAAGAAATGACAAGTTATAAATCTACAGTTGGGCCATAAATGGCAACAACAACTGGAAATTAAGATAAAGTAGCAGGATGTGCCAATATTTTAGGATGGATTTGGTAAGAAAAAAAACATTAATACAACCGTATGGAATGCCTATGGAAGACTAGGCACAACAATTAAGGATGGATGAGACGGGCCCAGTTGGCACGAGAGCATCAAGAAACACATTAAGTCAAGGAAGGGTCACTATTGGTGCATGCAAGCAAGAGAAGACAGAGAAGCGAACTAGAATGACGAGGCGAAAATAGCTAAGATGAATAGAGACGAACGATAGGTGACCACAAGGAGGGACCACACAAAGCTCATAACTGGTCATGGATAAGAAATGACACCACCCAAATTGGGAGGGTTGTCAGTAGAAACAAGGAAACAAGAAAAGAAACCAATGGAAACACCATAGGTCAAAGAAGTGGTTAGAGTCTTGACTCCGGCACCATAGGAAAAGTTTCCCTGATATTACGTAACATCATGGATGATTGATGCACCATAGGTCCAGCTTCAAGCCAATGTGAACTATACACTGCTGGAGGCACCAATCTCGGTGGGCGTGAGTAGGGATGAAGTGTTACTGGGGAAAATCACCAATCTAAAGTATATGGATCATGAAATTACAGATACACATAAATTCCCATAGTTTGTAAGGAAACAATACCTCTACGCCATAATAGTCCAAGAAACATCAACAATCATGATCGAGCCACAATAATGAGCATCAGGGCTCAAAAGGTCAGGGATACTAAAAATAATAAACATCTGAGATTTTGGGTGAAGTACATAAATCAATGCATGTGTGAAAATGGTGCTTAGTTTTGTTCATGACGGTAAAATCTGGCTCGAAAATGAAGTAGAAATTACCATCATGTTGATTGCGAAAATTACAGGACTACCCCAACTTGGCAAAGATCTAGGTGCACTTTTCACCAAGGTGGGAGAATGAACACTATTAGAGGCAATGAAAGAAAAATTCATCATAGTATAGGGAAAGTGGGGACTGGATTTCCAACACATCAATAATAAAAAGGTATGGTTTGCAACTCAGTATTGTCATGAAATCCACTACACAAATGTCACAGAGATGAAATACTGGCCGTAGTAATTGTCGCAGTGGAGAAATGCGTAGAAGGAATCCAGATGAACTGGGAAAGTTTTCTCAGGAACCAGTTTTTAGAAGATTGCATAGAGGCACAGGAAAAGGGCATCGAATTTGATTATACGTGGTTGTTAATATTGGTCATGCTAGTTGGATGGAAAGAACCAACATATTACCAGTCCATGTGCACATCAGGTAATCACACCTTAGTTGGCAGGTATACCAACTTATGGCACAAAACATTGAAGAGGAGACAAATCGAGACAAACACAGTCTTCTTTACATACTTAGACTATATCACGCGGATAGTGACATACACACTGCACATTCTACTAGAAATAGTAGCACCATACCAAGGCCTTTCACATTTTAGGGTTGACATGCACCGTAGGTGTCTACAAGCTGTGAAGGAACCAACACAAAAATGGATGCAAAAGAGCTACAGGGTGACAACAGTGGAAGTAGGCCTCAAAATTATAGACTGGGACAAGGAGATGAGCAAGGGAGCCCATGTCCGAGGGGAGGGGTGAATGGACACAACAGATAGAGCAGACCCATTAGACGAAGAGGAGGAACAAGAAAACAATTCTAAAGAGATATGGGATACGCAAGGAAAATATCAACCAACATGAACAAGGGTTATACATGACACATCAACAACCCCCCAATAAAGAACAAAAATAAAGGACATGGGAGAAACACAAAAAGGGAGAGAGCACAATAAAACTAAGGCACAAAGACCACCACCTCCTTTCTACATATTGACTAAACGAGACATGGAAAGAATTGGCGAAAAAATGGACAATACTGAAGAAGAAATATAGGAGAAAGCAACTAAGAAGCAAGAGAGACACCATAAGGAGATATAGGATCAACTAGTAGCGCTCTGAAAAATAATGGATGCCAAAAGAAGTAGGACATAACATAGGGTAGAGGAAGAGGTAGTCGAGGATTGGACCAAGAAATAGGAAGTCATACAAGAACAACTAGGGGTAATCTAGAAGATCTTGGAATTAATGCAATTAACACCGGTGTAAGGACTAGGCGCAGGACAAATAGATACGACAAAAGTAACACAGACTACACGATTGTTTCAGGCGATAGCACCGCATAGAGTGATCAAAGTTCCAGTAAGGATAGTTTGGCTACCCAACCTCGGAAGTCAATAACAACTACAGGGACTAAGTTACATGTACTTAGTCGTATCCCAAATGAGTACCGAATTTTTACAAAACTTACATACATGGGTTACGCAACAATTACACCTTCGTGTACACATGGCAGGAACATAAATAGCCAAGACAAAAGCAGAGAAATAAGAATTTCAGAGACAATACAACATTGTGATACATGAATAGTGCATAGTAGAGAAGTGATTAGAACTCACATAAAAAGGAGAAAATAAAATCAAACAACGATCGATAACAAGCTAAGAAGGATAAGCTTGTAGCAGAAGAGAATGCTGAGAAAGCCCACTAGGAAAAGAATGCAACATAGGAAAAGGCCTAAGAAATAAGGAAGGAAATGGAGGAAGATGAGAAATTGGTGCAAAAACTTCAAGAAGTGGTACAACAATTATATAAAGAAGTAGCAGAAATACCAATGGTGGTAGAATACAAAATTAAAGAACAAGTAGGGAAGATTAGAAAGGCTATCCAAGGCCTTTGCAAGAAGATTATGGAAATGGAAGTGAACGCAACACTAGGGACACCACCAAAAGAAAGAGCAAAAAGGGAAAGGGCTATGCAGAAAGTGGTGGTGAAGATTAAACAGTTAGAACAAGAGTGTATAAAGATATGCAAAGAAGGTGCACACATATGGACAGAGATGATGAGCACCTCGGAGCCTTAAGAGCTAGATGAGAAAATCGGGGTTGCGCAGGAAAAAATGAGTCAAGCCACTAAGCACGCAAATACGCTCCCCCAAACCGAAAAAATGACAACACTGCTGGAAAATAAGAAACTGCAGCTAGCAGTGGAACAACTAAAGGAAGAGAAACAAAAGGTCAAATAGGAGATGCGGCCGCAATAGAACAATGCACTTGAGGTACTAGAGGAACTAGCTACCATGCAAACTAGCATGATAGTAGCAGTGCATGATGGTGATATGGCATGTCAATATTATGTGCAAGGATGAGAGAGGTTTCAGTTTGATTGATGTGGTTTCTCAAGGGAGTATTTGGAGGGGTTTCCCCATGGAAAGTCTTGGAAGGATTAGCAATCTCTAGCTTACTAGTATGCTCTTTCCTTTATTTCTCATCCCAACATCATGGAGATAGTTGTTCTCATCTAATGAGAGGAGTTGTGTAGAATGAATATTGATATTCCATAACCCATTTAGTATGATTGGGAGTGGAGTTATGGATGATGCTTGGTTCAGTATGAATATCGTAAGTTGTACTTAATTTTGCATTAGTGTCATCCGTTTGGTCCAATTCTTAATGCTATGTGGGAGTAATTTGATGTTGAGGTTCCATGGATTCAACAATTATACAATGTATGGTTAGTGTGGGTGTCTTACAAGCTCCGGGTGTTGTTTTGGCTAGTAATTTACTAGGGCCTTCTCTCCAAGGCTCGACTAGCTAAGAGTGGTATCTATAATGGTCTTTTCCCTTCCTAGCTCAAGTTGGAAATGGTAAATAATTTATTATGGATATGTCCTTTTGAAAGGTCTTGTTGTGATCATGTTCAAACAAATCATGTAGCTATTCTTCAGGGGAGTTTGCACTGCCAAGCAATTTTCTTGAGTGATTCCAAATCTTTAGTGTGTTCATCTCTTAGTGACACATGTTATTGCTTATGAGTTTTAGTTATGTCTAAAACTTCACTGGAAATATGTTTTTGAGAATGAGGTTAGCTATTTATTTACCTTTTTTCATACCTAAAGCAAAAAGTTTTCTATTGATCAAAGATGTCCAATTGTTAAATCCTACTACCTATTCAAATTTTATTTATATTCTTATTGCTTTAAGGAAAATAATGTAAATACCATATTATATATATATATATATATATATCCTTTTTCTATATGTTTTTTCTATATCCTTTTTCTATATGTTAATATAAAAAGTAATTTATAATTAACAAAAGTTATTACATAGGCATCATCATCTCATTACATAGCCGCCATCATCAGTGAATATTTCTAAAGAACGTTTGTAAGTCTTGTAATGTTTTTGACCTAAGAGATTTAAAAATATAAATATAAATAAAAGAAAATTTTGAATGAAAAAAACAATTATAATTTCTTGTTCAATATATATATTATTAAATATCACAACACAAAACTTACAAAATTGTACAATATATAGTATCAAATACCACAACATAAAAGTTACAAAATAGTACATCTCTTAAATACCGCAACAAAAAATTTAGAAAATTTGAGTATGAGAATGTAGGTTTCCAAAACTAATCATATTTGAAGTAGATTTTTTTGGATATCCCCACACATTTATATCCATAAATATCTACTTACAAAACTACTTACAAAATTTCACAATTATTACATGATAACAGGTATACAACTTAAAAAAAATCCTATGCATTGCATTTTCTTTCTTTTCATCGGGTTGAAGTTATATGTTAATATCATGTAAATGTATTCCTGCATATGAATTTATGTGATGGATTTCCCCGAGCTTCACATCATGGAAATTATCGAAAAAGGTTATTCACTATGCCGAAGTCGGGCATGCCTAAACAACAATGGACTTGAAACCTTCACGATAAAACAAAAAGGAAGGGTATTTGGAATTGGAGCTCAAGATGAAAAGAATATGAGGTCGTGGTTTGCGGGGAGAGAGTCTGGTACGAATCATAGATCGCTGACATCTCCTAGATCATCTGATCCAATGTTTGATCGGGGGCGAGAAAGAGAGAGTACCCTCTTTGGCGAATTTACACCAAGTTGAGTAATTGTTTGATTGAAGCCCTTTGGAAGAATTTATTCCTCTCTATGGTTCAAGAAAATAATGGTGACGAAGATTCTAAGAATATGATCTTGAGGTCCATCGATCCCTGATTACAAGTGGTGTTAGATTTGGTAGCTCGGAGGTACTTTTTCATAGGCGACACTCAACATGCAAAAGTGACCAAGTGCATTTTCTCCCTAGTGACTTTATAGTGTGTTTTTATAAAGTACTTTATAAAGTGGTTTTATAAAGTTGATTCTTTTATTTGTAAAGTGTAAAGGTGACTTTATGAGGTTGTGGGTCACTTTAGTGACTTAAGTGACCTCAATGAATGATTAAGTCATGACCGTTGATCTAAAAGGAAAGTGAAGAGTCATTCAAGGGAGACCAAGGGTTAGAGGAGTTAGACTTTGAAATTAGGTAAAGGCAACTCATGAGGGAGAGAGGGGCGTAGATCTCGAGGAGAGCTTGGACGGAATGTGAAGGGTCACATTATCCAAGGGAGAAATTTATTTCTTGGAGGGAAAGAGTCACAACAGAGGGAGTTGTCACACATCCCTAGGTGAGGGATAGACATGCATTCCAATGTAGAACACTGCATTTATTGGTGTCGATACTGCAGCTACAGGTGGAGGTCACACAACGGAGATTGTTGACCATACAACAAAGGAAAGGGCATAGAAATCGAGGGTTGTTTTATGAGTTGGTTGGCATGAATTTCTAGGTGTCTTTGATGAGTTTACACTGTTTTGCAAGGGACATGATTGTCTTGTAATTTTCTAGCATGATTTCCTAGGTATTCGTGGTGATATAGCTGACTGTATTGGGTCGTACAGACCATACATTCATGGCACAATTTCCAGGACATAATTCTGTTTTGAATTTCTAGGAAGGCTTATTTCCAAAAGAGAGATAAATATTATATTTAAATGTTGTTTTCAAGGCTATTGTATCTCTGATATTTTTCGCTAAAGCTGAATATTTTTTTCTCCTTAAATATATCATCTTTTCCTGAGTATTCTTCTAGTGGCATTGTCTAGTTTTTTGTGCGAAATGTGTAAATTTGTCTATTGTTCAAATTTGTTCCATTGTTGATGGCTTAGTTAATGTGTTTCTTCTCATATGTTGTTGTTGAATGTTAGTGTTTCTTACTGCATTACAGTCCTTGGTATATTGGAGTTTGAAACCAAGATTTAACTAAGTGTTAAGTTCATATTTTTTCAACATGGTATCAAAGTTGGTGCTCTGAAGTTCAGTGCATAGTTTGACACTTGGAACAATAGTGAATTGATGGGGAATTTTCTTGGAAGAAGGGGAAAGAAAATGTCTTTTTCAGGTGGACAAAAATGACTTCTTGCATTCTGTTTGAATATAGGTTGGAGGGGATCTCCAACTACATCCAATTGAAGGTGAGAATCACAAGTGTTCCCAAGGAGAACTAGTTGTGGTCATTTGCAAACACCATCGTGCCAGTACATGCATCAGATCCCATGGTTCTTGATGTTCATGAAGTGA
>JASDQU010244811.1:70156-89268 GCA_032191745.1 Picea mariana | reverse complement strand
GTATGATTGGAAGTTGGTGCTTCCATCTAGTTGGTGCTGGAAACACTCAGGGAGTTGGTGCTTCCTTCTAGTTGGTGCTAGAGAAACCAGGGAGTTGGTGCTTCCTTATAGTTGGTGCTAGAGAAACCAGAGAGTTGGTGCTTCCTTCTAGTTAGTGCTAGAGAAACCAGGGAGTTGGTGCTTCCTTCTAGTGGGCGCTAGAGAAAACAGAGAGTTGGTGCTCTCAGCAAGTAGCATCTTGCAAAACTGAGGTTGTAGCCTCATTATGAGTTGGTGCTCATATGTATGATAATGTAAAGAATGTAAATATTACTTATCATATAAAGAAAAAGAGGTTTTTACCCTGTATGGGTTTCCTCGAGAAATATCTGTATCTGTGTTTCTCATATATGTGACTGATGCCGAATGTGACATTGTTTATTTCCCTGCATTATTGTGATCATCATTCAGTGTTTCTGCAAAGAGTTTAAAAGAAGCATAATTGTTTAAGCACAGTAANCGTTATACAATTTTCCAAATTTAGATATGGGAGGGATGTCATAGTGCTCTATTGGGTGAACCAATTCCCCAGGTCAGGGATGTTCCCAAGGAGAATAATTTCTAAGTCATGTGGTGAATGTGAGGTGGATGGGGTTAGACTTCTAGGTATGGGGTTTCATGACACACAATGGCTTGTATTGTCTCATTTATGGGCGCCTTTGTTGAGGGCTAGCCACATCCTTTTCCTCTTTTTGTTTTTAAGGCATGTTTTTCCAAGCCCTTTTATTAGTTATTTATTTTGCATGTGTCACCAAGTTGAAGACAATAAGGGGCACTAAAAAGGAAATGCATAGCCCACAAATGCTCTACCTTGGAAAGTGTTATTGATTAGTTGATTAATAATTGATGGGTCCCTTGATTTTTTGAGAAACGTTTCATTGCTCTCGGAATCCCAGGGCAAGCCTTATGATATTTTTTCTAGGACACCTCCGAGCCTAATGTCCCCTTATTCCCATGAAATGAGGTATAAGCCCTTCTTGGGTCAATAATCCTGAAAACATAAAATATGGAGAAATGAAAGGGAAGAAAATATGGAAGGTGGAAAATATGAGTGTGAATGGTACGATGACCCTTCTAGGAAACCCTTCAGTAACAAACCTTTCTGTAAGGGTGGCCACTTACTAGGGAACCATGAAACTCACCAAGGTGAAAATAGAGCAAAAAGAATAATTTCCAAGCAAACTTTTTCAAAATCAAGAAAGGTTCTTTAGCAACATGTTCAAATGATCCAAATATTAAGTTGACACTTACCATGACACGATACTTGTTACCTCATGAAGCAGGACTTGTTATCCTCTATGGGCCAAGATATGGTGCTGCTGTCAACAAATGGTTATGTGTGGTATGATAGGGGCCTCTTCCAACTCATGATGCCTCTCGATACTCCTTGTCTGCAACTTATGGGCCTCGAGACATCATCTCCTTATTTATCCCTAGAAATGGGGGGTAACAGGATCAAACAAGAAAGACAACCCTTGCTCCACTAGAGTTTGACATAAAAAAATAGAAATAATATTAAGAAGAGTCTATGAACCTTATGAAGGAGTAGTTGGTTCCACTATATTGGGAACTAACCTTGTTTCCCCACTATCTATTTCTAGACCAAGAGAAAATAAGAAAACAATGATTGAAGAGGAAGGTTTGATGGAGTCTATACATAATTTTATTAGGGCCTGTGTTAGGATATTGGATAGTCAACACCTTTTTCAAGGGTTGTGCACTGCTATTAAGTAGCTCATTGAAGAAGGTGACAAAGAGATTAACACCCCTCTCCTCTATAGACACACCCACAAGGTGAGGAGTAAGAAGAAGAAACATACTAGTCGGGAGTTCAACTAACTATAAATATTTCATCAGAAAAACACAAGGTGTCAAAATATAATTCCCCAAGATATCCATCTATAACAACAATTCAAAAATATTTATTTATTTATTATCAAACAACTATATTTAGACTCTAAACCTATAATCATTTAGTTTCAATATGAAAACTATACACTTTGACCCATTATCAAAAAGAGTTACTTTGTATGGTAAAATCTAGGCCAACCTTATTTCTTTCTCTTTTGAGAGTCCATTAAACAAGATTAAGGATTTTTGGATGTTCACTTCCATTCTAGTAGCCTTGATGCATTAAATATCTAATATTTATTTATATTTATTATCCTCACTTAAGGAACCATTATAAACAAAACCAATCTTTAACAAATAGTAAATGAGACAAAGCTAGGGTTCTCCCCAGTTTAATATCTTTAAGAAATTGTATTCTTTTGTATTCATTTATAACCCTAATTAAACCTTTAGTTACTAAGAGAAATAATAATGAAGACAAAGGACAATAAACTTGCCGAAAGACCCCTGGAAGGAACAAAAAAAAGGAGGTGGAACTTTTTGGACAATTGGTTGTCATTGATGCTGTTGGACAATTGGTTGTCATTGATGTCAACAAGCAATGGTTGTCATTGATGTAAGAAAATGTGATGGGTGTATTTGGAGAAGTCTCCAAATTGGTCCCCTTATGGAATATCTCTAAGCCTGGCATTCATGGGAAGATGCTTTGAAGAAGTCTACAAGAAACCTATAGGTGTGGTCATGAAACCCGAAGTTGTTTGAGGAATAAGAACATGAAGGAAAATATAAATGAAAGTTACACACTTATAGATGGATAATCCTCATCATGACATTTCCAGTGGTAGGTGGAACGCCACTGAGTTCCTCACGATTTAGGTGTTATGTGGTCATGAAGTTGAAATCTCCAAAGATAGGTTAAGAAGCCCCTAATTTGTTTCAAGTCATTAATGAAAGGGTAAAGTGGTTGTAACAAGAAAGTTCAAGAAGCCTTAAAGTCAAGGAAAGAGGTTACTTAAAAAAAGTATATATACACCTCAAGAAGTCACTCATAAGTACATTCACACACACATTCTATTGAATATCTTCTATGTGAGTAAGTGATTCATATCTGATGTAACCAAGGAGATCTGAGGTGAATTTCAGAGGGAATATGAAGTAAAGTAGGGCGAAATTCCAAGGGAGGATGAAGTCTTGTGATGATGTGTTCTAAGGTATGTTATTTCAAGGTCATCTTACCATTTTCAATATAACGTTTTGTCTAGAATGATTCAGATAGAAAAAATTGGAGGAAGTTTAGAAGACATGTGATAGAAATTTAAGCTTCTTGGTCGTTGTATTTTTAGAGATACACTCTGTTGAAGATAGTGTTTTTGGCTAGTCTTGAAACTAATCTCAAACAAGTGTTCTGAGTAAAACAATCATAACTTATTCGTAGAGGATCCAAATTTTATGAGACCAATTTTAGTGGAAAGATAACTGTCTGTAGTATCTTGTATGCGAGTTTCAGAATCAGATATCAAATACTCTCCAGAATAGGCTAAAATTCAGGAAGGTTTTCCATTTTTGCTATAACTTCTGCTCTAAGAATTTTTAGACCCTAAAATTTTTAAAATTTCAAACTTTTTTCATTATAGGTATGGAGTTATGCTTGTTGAAATTTAGGGTTTGTGACTAATCCAAAACTAGTCCCATGAGACCGAGGTAAAGTTTGATGAAGATGCTCTTCTCATATTGTTGAAGTTGAGGAAGAGCTACATGTCTGTAAACTTGTGTATCATGCTAGATATATTATCAGAGGTATGATCATGTGTTAGTTTTGAGGCTTATTCTTATGTTTTTATGGTTCATGCTTGAGGCATGTGATGGTAGTGATTGTGCATGGTACACCTTAGTGATGGCATATTAGATTGTTAGAGGCACATCTTGGATACTTGGAATATGGTTTGCTGTATGGTATATGAGTGATATGGGACATGTTTGATGGTATCTCCTAGTAAATGGTTTATGGATGTTGGGACATGCTTGAGGCACATGGTTTGAGGTACATCTTGGTTATTTGTTGATCATGTGATGGTCATGCCTTTGGTATATTGTTGAGGCATGCCTTCCTAAGGTACATCTTGGTTATTTGTTGATCATGTGATGGTCATGCCTTTGGTATATTGTTGATCATGTGAGCGTGTGGCATGCTGTACAAGTTCACTCTCCAGAATAGGCTAAAATTCAGGAAGGTTTTCCATTTTTGCTATAACTTCTATTCTAAGAAGTTTTAGACCCTAAAATTTTTAGGAGATGGAAGAAAGATCTCATAGTATCAGTGGTTAAAATTTCAAACTTTTTTCATTATAGGTATGGAGTTATGCTTGTTGAAATTTATGGTTTGTGACTAATCCAAAACTAGTCCCATGAGACTGAGGTAAAGTTTGATGAAGATGCTCTTCTCATATTGTTGAAGTTGAGGAAGAGCTACATGTCTGTAAACTTGTGTATCATGTTATATATATTATCAGAGGTATGATCATGTGTTAGTTTTGAGGCTTATTCTTATGTTTTTATGGTTCATTCTTGAGGCATGTGATGGTAGTGATTGTGCATGGTACACCTTAGTGATGGTATGTTACATTGTTAGAGGCACATCTTGGATACTTGGAATATGGTTTGCTGTATGGTATATGAGTGATATGGGACATGTTTGATGGTATCTCCTAGTAAATGGTTTATGGATGTTGGSACATGCTTGAGGCACATGGTTTGAGGTACATCTTGGTTATTTGTTGATCATGTGATGGTCATGCCTTTGGTATATTGTTGAGGCATGCCTTCCTAAGGTACATCTTGGTTATTTGTTGATCATGTGATGGTCATGCCTTTGGTATATTTTTGATCATGTGAGCGTGTGGCATGCTGTACAAGTTCACTCTCCAGAATAGGCTAAAATTCAGGAAGGTTTTCCATTTTTGCTATAACTTCTGTTCTAAGAAGTTTTAGTCCCTAAAATTTTTAGGAGATGGAAGAAAGATCTCATAGTATCAGTGGTTAAAATTTCAAACTTTTTTCATTATAGGGATGGAGTTATGCTTGTTGAAATTTAGGGTTTGTGACTAATTCAAAACTAGTCCCATGAGACTGAGGTAAAGTTTGATGAAGATGCTCTTCTCATATTGTTGAAGTTGAGGAAGAGCTACATGTCTGTAAACTTGTGTATCATGTTAGATATATTATCAGAGGTATGATTATGTGTTAGTTTTGAGGCTTATTCTTATGTTTTTATGGTTCATGCTTGAGGAATGTGATGGTAGTGATTGTGCATGGTACACCTTAGTGATGGTATATTACATTGTTAGAGGCACATCTTGGATACTTGGAATATGGTTTGCTGTATGGTATATGAGTGATATGGGACATGTTTGATGGTATCTCCTGGTACATGGTTTATAGATGTTGGCACATGCTTGAGGCACATGGTTTGAGGTACATCTTGGTTATTTGTTGATCATGTGATGGTCATGCCTTTGGTATATTGTTGAGGCATTCGTATATGTTTGAGGAACATATTTGGTGCATGGTGTGAGGCATATTATTGGTACATATATGAGGTGCGTGTCTTGGTGATATTGGTACATGTTGGGGTTTGATACATGGTTGATGTACACGATATGGTACATGGTTGATGTACTTGGTATGGTACATGGTTGATGCATGGTATGGTTGATGATTGATGTACATGGTTTGATGATGGTTTTTGTATCCATGTGAGTGGATCTGGTTACAGTTAGTTGATGATGGTATATCAGTGATAGAGTGACAATGATTACTTGACAATGATTGGTTGATGTGATAGAGTGACAACGATAAGTTGATGTGATAGGTTGGATGATTTGTTGATCATCGGTTACATGTTGATGTGACAGTGATAGGTTGGTTGATGTGACAATGGCAAGTTGTTTGATTTGACAGTGATAGTGACAGGTTGATTGATGTGAACGTGATAGTGACAGGTTGATTGATACGACAGTGATAATGACAGTGAAAGGTTGATTGATTTGATAGCGACATTGACAGGTTAGTTGTGATAGTGACAATGAGTCTACACTTATATTTCAGGGCGGTAGGATGGGGCAAGGAAAGGGGGTTGTAGCATCCTTCCAGTTGGTGCTGGAGAATTCATTGAGTTGGTTCTTCCTTCAAGTTTGTGCCTTTAAATCAGGGGGTTGGTGCCTCCTTCCGATTGGTGTCAGAGAATTCAGGGAGTTGTAGCTTCCTTTAGGTTGGTGCCTGTAAATCAGGGGGTTATTTCCCCCTTTTAGTTGGTGCTGGAGAATTTGGAAGTTGATGATTCCTATGAATGTATTCTTGATATATATAAGAAATAATTCCAAGGTTTTCCCCCATTTGGGTTTCCACGTAAATTCTGGTGTACTGTGTATTTGATGTGATATTGCTGAATGATACTGCTTTTGGTTATAAGCTCATGATATATTGAATGCAATCATAAATTATATATTTCTAATAAATTTTAAGATTATATATTGTGATTGAAAGTGTTAAAAAGTGCTCATATTGATTCACCCCCCCTCTTAGTATTCTGACAATTGGTATTAGAGATGGTATTTCAAGAAAATAATCTAACCACTAGACGGTAGATCATGGAGAGCATCAATATGTACAAGAATGGAATACCACAATTTGGTGGACACAAATATTCATTTTGGAGTAGAAGGATGAAAACATGTGTACACGCACAAGGATTTGATGTTTGGCAATCAGTAGTAGAAATATACAAAGAGCTTGCCACTCCCCCAACATATAACGATGGAAATAAACTTAGTCAAACAAATTGTAGGGCTAAAAATGTTATCCTGAATGGTCTGGTTGATTCAGTATATGTCAAGGTTATGTATTTTGATTCTACAAAGGAGATTTGGGACAAACTTCAGAATGTTTATGAAGGAGGTGATAAATTCAAGGTGACCAAGCTTCAGACTTACATAGGTCAATTTGAATAGTTGAAAATGAAGGAAGATGAAGACATTGCAACTTACTTTTTACAAGTTGATGAAAAAATGAATGCAATTAAAGGATTGGGAGAAGAAGTTGATGAATCTATGATTGTTCAAAAGGTACTGAGATCTCTTCCAATGATATTTGATCCTAATATTTCAACACTAGAAGAAAGAGAATATCTGGGTACGATAAACATGGATGAGCTACATGGAATATTTATGGCTTATTAAATGAGAACAAAACAATAAAATACATCCAATAAAGAAGCATCATTCAAAGCATCCAAGAAAACAAAGAAGAAGAAAAATCTTGAGTCAAAGCCAAATTGCAGCTGTAGTGATGATTCAGATGAGGATGAAGAAATATCCAACTTCATAAGGAAGTTGAAGAAAGGAACTGAAAAGTACAAAGGCATGCTTCCCTTAAAATGCTTTAATTGTGGTAAAATTGGTCATTTTGAAAATAATTGTCCTTATGCTAAGAAGTCAGATAGTGATGAAGAAGAATATCTTAAGAAAGAAAATAAATATCAAAAGGGAATCATGAAATGAGATAAAAGGAAAGTATTCAAGAAAAATATCTACTCAAGAGAAGATAGTTCTTCATCTGATGAAGATGATGAAAGTGATAGTGACTCAAAGAGAGCACTCTTTATGGCTATAGAAAAGAGGAAAAGAACTTCTGAAAGCGAAGAAGAAGGTGAAGTGGATCTTGAGGAAGAATTAATTAATTATTTAACAGAGCTGAAGAAAGAAAGGAAGAAAAACAAATCATTCAAAGAATAAATCATCTCCTTGAAAACCCAACTTGAAGAAGGAAAGAGAAAGGAAGAAGTAATTCAGATCCAGATAATAAAGAAAGAAAAAGAGTGCGAGAAGCTTGAAAAAAATTTGGGACATTGAGAGTTGAGGTTAACAAGCCCAACAAGAACTTGAAAAGTTATCAAGTGTTAGAAAACATTCTCAACAGTCAAAGGCCATATAGTGACAAATCTGGACTAGGAATAAAGAATGTTCATTTTGAGGAAGGTTCAAGCTCCATGACAAAATAAACATAACAAAAGAGTTATGCAGAAGCTCTCAAAGGAAGGAGTCATGGTCGGCAAGAATAATGAAAAAATGAATACAAAATACCTTCTACATTCAGGAAACAAAGAAGCTTCAATCATTGCGAAGGAAAAAACCAAAGAGAAGATCATGATCAACCAAGGCAGGAATTCAGAAGGAATACACCACAAAGAATATCATTCACTCCTAGTTATGTAAGTTTCTTTTATGGTCATTTCTTTACTTGTACTAACTTTGGACATAAAGCTGTAGATTGCAGGGCTTATGGAAGAAATGTTCAAGAAAGAAATCTTATGTAGCTCCACATAATATTAAGTGTTACAAATTCCACAACTATGGACACATAGCTCGAAATTGTAGAAGAGTGATAGAGCCTCCCATGAAGGAAAACACTGATGTTAGATATAGGAAGGTTTGGAGAAGAAATGAAAAACAAGAAGAGCAGGTAAATGAAAAACATGTCTCAGAGATCATACTCACAAGATTTAAAACAATGCAAGATCATAATGAATTCACAGGAAAGAGGAATGTGTCACAATTCAAGTAGAGGATGAAGACAAAGATGTTAAAATTCAGGAAGATGATGAAAGGAATGTCAGGATTCATGAAGAGGAAGAAGTCTCCACAAACGAAGAGGAATATTACTCTGCATCAGAGTGGATACTTTTCTGAGCCATTTGACTTGGAGACTCCCAATAAAGAATATTGAAGAGGGGGAGACTAAGAAGCAAATCTACAGATCGAAGAACTATCTTTCAAGCAGTCTAAAGTGTTTGCTGAACTTGGGAAGGCAATTTCATAATAGTTTGACAACAAAAGTGTAGAATATGTTGTGATCAATTGCAGCAAATGGGTCAACATTGTATTCAGGGCAGTTTATGACATATGGACATAGATGGATTCATGAGAGATTTGATAGGTCTAAATACATACATGATAGTGAATGAAAGCATAATAACAATTGGACAACTGAAACCAGGAAGGAAAGCCATAAAAGGCACAACAAAATCTCTATCATTAGAACAAGGTATCATCATTGATGTGAACTTGACAAGTCATGAAGACTTGAATTCAAGTAAATTTGAATGATTTTTATATATGTCAGTGAATTACAAGAGGAAGCACCAATGGACAAAGAACACCAGAAGAGAGGAAAGAAATCATATACAGGAAATCCCACATTGATCTACACGACATCTTACAGAAAATTCAAGGAAGATAAATTGTCAGAGAAAGAGATCATAAGCATGAAGATAGGGGGAGTGCACGAAGTCAGAGAAATATTGTTCAGATAAGGTATATCGATAGGGGGAGTTACCCTTTTACCCATGATGTCAAAGGGGGAGAAAGAGAAAGATCAAAAGAGAAATATTAGAAACATGAAGACAAGGGGAAAAATCCCAAGGGGAGATACCCTTTTCCATTGATGTTAAAGGGGGAGAGAAACACGAGGAGAGAAACATAAGAGGAGAATTGGTCACAAGTGGAGTATGAGTGTTGGAGTATAAGTGTTTCCATCAATGCCAAAGGGGGATATTGTTGGACAATTGGTTGTCGTTGATGTTGTTGAATAGTTGGTTTTCATTGATGTCAACAAGTAGTGGTTGTCATTGATGTCAACAGATGTGAAGGGTGTATTTGGATAAGTCTCCAAAGTGGTCCCCATATGGATTATCTCTAAGAATGGCCCTCATGGGAAGACACTTTGAAGAATTCTAGAAGAAAACCATAGATGTGGTCATGAAGCCTGAAGTTATTTGAGGAATTTGTACATGAAGGACAATGTAAATGTAGGTAACAGAATCATATTTGGATAGTCCTTTTCATGTTGTTTCCAAGGGTAGGTGGAATGTCATGTAGTTCCTAACTGTTGAGGAGTTATGAGGTCATGAAGTTGAAATCCCCAAAGATGGGTTAACAATCCCTTGATTGGTTTCAATATGGGTTAATAATCCCCTGATTGGTTTCAAGTCATTAATGAAAGGGTAAAGTGGTTGTAACAAGAAATTTCAAGAAGTCCTAAAGTTAAGGAAATAGGTTACTTGGAAAAGGTATATATACACCTCAAGAAGTCACTCATAAGTACACTCACACACACATTGTACTAAATATATTATATGTGAGTAAGCGATCCTTATATGAGGTAACCAAGGAGATGTGAGGTAAATTTCAGAGGGAATATGAAATAAAGAAGGGAAAAATTCCAATGGAGGATGAAGTCTTGTGTTGTTGTGTTCTAAGATGTGTTATTTAAAGGTCATATTACTATTTTCGATATAACATTTTTTCTAGAATGATTCAAATAGAGAAAATTGGAGGAGGTTGCAAAGACATGTCAAGGTAAATTTGATAAAAATTTCAGCTTCTAGGTCGTTGTATTTTTGGAGAAAGACTCTGTGGAAGATAAGGTTTTTGGCTAGTCCCAAAACTAGTCTTAAACATGCGTTCCAGGTAAAACAATCATTACTTCTTTATAGAGGATCCAAATTCTATGAGACTAATTTCAGTGGAAAGATAACATTCTGTAGTATCTTATGTGTGAGTTTCAAAATCAAATATCAAATATTGAGTGTGTGGCATGTTGTACAAGTTCATTCTCTAGAATAGGCTAAAATTCAGGAACGTTTTCCATTTTCACTATAACTTCTGTTCTATGAAGTTTCAAACCCTAAAATTTTGAGGAGATGGAAGAAATTTATCATAATATCGATGGTTAAAATTTATACCTTTATTCATTATAAATACGAGTTATTTTTGTTTAAATTTAGGGTTTGTGACTAATCCAAAACTAGTCCCATGAGACTGAGGTAAAGTTTGATGAAGATGCTATTCTCATATCCATGTGAATGGATCTGGTTACAATTGGTTGATGATTGTATATCAGTGACATAGTGACAGTGATTGGTTGATGTGACTGAGTGACAATCACAAGTTGATGTGATAGTGACAAGTGGTTGATGTGATAGTGACAGGTTGATTGATGTGATAGTGATAATGACAGGTTGATTGATGTGACAGTGACAGTGACATGCTGATTGATTTGATAGTGACAGTGACAATTGGTTGTGATAGTGAAAATGAGTCTACACTTATATTTCAGGGCGGTAGGATGGGGCAAGGAAAGGGGGTTGTAGCCTCCTTTCAATTGGTGCCAAAGAATTCATTGAGTTGGTGCTTCCTTCAAGTTGGTGCCTTTAAATTAGGGGGTTGGTGTAGGAGAATTCAGGGAGTTGTAGCTTCCTTCAGGTTGGTGCCTGTAAATCAGGGGGTTGGTGCCTCCTTCTAGTTGGTGCTAGAGAATTTGGAAGTTGGTGTTTCCTATGAATGTATTCTTGATATATATAAGAAAGAATTCTGTGGTTTTCTCCCATTTGGGTTTCCACGTAAATTCTGGTGTACTGTGCATCTGATGTGATATTGTTGAATGGTATTAGTTTTGGTTATATGCTTATGATATATTGAATGAAATCATAAATGATATAATGATGATAAAGTTGAAGATTATATATTTTGATTGAAAGCGATAAAAAGTGCTCATACTGATTCACCCCCCCTCTTAGTATTCCAACATAACCATTTATTGACACATCAAAAGGAACTGAAGGAAAACAACTAGCGGTCCAATTCACAAACTAGAGGCTCATTCAAATGTGGATGAGTATCAACATTAGGTACAATTAAAACACCCTGTCATATGCATTAGGCGGGTCCAAATTAAGGACCATGGCTTAAAACTTCTTAATTTTGGTTACATGGATCCCTTATTACGACACCCCAACAACATCATTTATCCACCTCTCATGTAAAAAAATGGAGCTATTATTGAGAAATGAATTAAGAGAATACCATCGTTAACCTATCTTCTATGATTTTGAAAATAATTTTGTAAGCTGAATTACATAAAGTGATTGGCCCAAAATCCTAAGAGGTGGAAGGGTCATCATTTTTTGGTATGAGTGCTATAAACGTAGAGTTAAAAGAACACAATACTAACGGGTTGCATAAATTTCATCATTTTACATTCTCTTTTCCATATTCCTAAGCCCTTTTCACTTACCTATGACCTTGTATTAGTCTATTTTGATGTTTATGTGCGGGGTTTAGACCCAAAGTGTTTTCCCTTACATTTCCTTAGTGTTTTTGATGAATTATGGTTAAATATTAGAGAAATAACATAATTAGCCTTTATCTTTGAAAAATGGGTTAGTCTATTGATTGTTGAAGAATGAGTTTTCATCGTTCTTGCTCCTAAAAAAATAAAATTACAAAGTGGGTACTTGATGATTTTTATATGAGGCATCATCATGTGAACATAAGCATATCCTCAAAATATCTCAACAACCCAGATCATACTTTTTGAGAAATCAACATTTTATTATTTGTTGCAACACTAGAAACTGAAACACCCACGTAGTTGTTGCAACACCTCACAACAGGTTTTGCAACACCCACACAATTTTTGAAACACTAGAACTTTGTGCACCTTTTCTGAAAAACCGAAACTTTGTGCATCTTTGCTTCAATATCAAAACTGCAACACTAGAACTTTGTGCGCATTGCTGTAACAAGATGACTTTGTGCACCTTTGTTGCAACACTGAAAATTTTTGCACCTTTGCTGAAACAACAAAACTTTGTGCACCTTTGTTGCAACACTGGAACTTTGTGCGACTTTGCTGCAACACCAACAAAAGTTGTTGCGACACCTTAAAACAGTTGCTGCAACACCTCATAGCAGATGCTGCAACATTGTTGCTACACCATCAATAGTTGTATGGATCTATTGAAATCAATCGTCAACCACCACCAACCATGGAAAATATATTCAAATATAAGTTATATGATTTAATTATAAATAATGGATTTTCCATGTGCATAAATCCATTTTTCTACAATTTCATATTTTTCCGATTTAATATGGGTAGCTACAATTTATTTTTCGGCTATCTCGAATTATGATTTTAATAACTTGAAGACAAAGGAGGTAGTTTGTTGGTGGATATGGGTGTAGATTTGATTTTCCACACAAGATTTGAAGATCTCCATGGAATATATTATGATGTAAGAAGTAAAAAATTATTAAAATCCATTTGGGATGTGTTTTGATGAAGTTGTTATAACCTACGTCTCCATATTCAAATTTGACTTCAAAAGAATCCTAAATTCAAGAAGAGTTAGCAAGAATATTGGAATTCTTAGACAATTTGTTAGCAAGGGTCTTGGAATTATGTATTTATTAACAAATTGTTAGCAAACCATATGAGAAACTTGTGGGTCTCATTTATTTTTTGTTAATTGTTAGAAAACCACATGAGAAACTTGTAGATCTCATTTATTATTTGTTTCAAACAAATGTATATATAAAATATAGTTCTTTCTCCATTCTACAGAGAGGACTCTTGGAGTGCAAGTCCAATTTATGATGGAATCAAGTACATTTTCTAAATTTTCATTTTAAATTATATTTTAGTTTTATAATTTCTGCAATATGTAATTATAATTAATTTAATTGTATTATAGATTAGTTGTAGATAAATTAATTTAATTAATTTATGTTGTACATGTAGCGAGTGTTGATATAAAATAATATCAACAGTATGTTCTATGGATGCAGTGCCCAGTCTAAAAGAACAAAGTGTTGTAGGTAGTGTTATAGAACAAGTTGTAGGTTGGGCAAAGCCCGACCCAACCACAAAAGAAAGTGCTACAAATTGGGAATCCTACACCAAATGTCACCTCGATGTAGGTCCAGCACTTCAAGGGTGACTAGGTCACTCTAGGGAGGCGATCCCGGTGACCCTAGGGGGAAAGAGATCTAGATGGATATCAATGAAAGTGAAATCCCTAGAAGCCAAATCCAAGTGGAGTGATAAGTGGAAAGAGATGCATTTTAAACCCAACAAGTATTTCCCCCAAAGATGTAGTACCTCTTCGAATGATTGTACCTGCCTGAGACAAAAGAAAATCCAACTTGCAATGATATATGTTAGTATGGATCAACAAGTTAAGCCTGTTGTCCCTTAACTTGTAGCAGTATATGAAAGTTTATATCAGAAAATAAATCATCTAAATCAACATATAAATGTCTAAACTAGTTAAGAAAATCAACATTAAGATTAGCAATAAATATGATCTGAAAAATGACACTTAAGAGGCAAGAGAAGATGACTATTGTAGACAAGTATTTTCTACAGAAAATTGCAGCCTTGTGGCTGTATCTTTGAGTCACTTTTATCAGAAAATTACACCATCAAAATATGCCAAAAACTAATACAAAATATGTGCCCTAGTTAGTAGAGTTAGTGAGCAAAATCTAAGAGATAATCTAGGGTTGGTTTAGGAGTTAAGAGAGAGTTAGTAGCTAGGGTTATGCAACCCTAATGGCGACAGGTTAAAGTTTGTAACAACAATTTAAGTAGTGGGAGAGAGGGGACACCCTAGTAGGGAAAGAGTCTTATCAATGTGGCAAACCGAATCCAAGCAAGAGATCTTTCAAAAAACAAAAAATCATGTTTCCCAAGTCAATGATTTTATATCTCCAATGCAAAAAATAAATGACTAGTGCCTTTAAATATTGGGTTAATGTAGTCAAGTAAATGAACTAGAGATGCTACTTCCTTGGGGGTGTAAATCCTCTTACTTCCCAAGGAAAGTAACTCTAGTTAGGATTTGAGACTGAGGGGTGTAAATCCTCTTACTTCCTCAAACAAATCCTTGCAACATCAATGAATTTCAAGCAATAAATGATGAAGACAAGAGTGGGGGTGTAAATGCTCTTACTTCCCATGTAGCTCCTAGCAAGATAATCCTTGAATTGAAAAAAATGATAGTATAAGAGTAAAATCCATACCAAATCAAGAAGATGCTAAGAAATCCACCATGAAATCTAGAAAACATTTATCCAAGGCTAGCGCCTCACTCTTCCATCAACCATTCACAAGAGATAGCCATAAACAAGTGTAAAAGAGACAAATATTCCAAGTGTAGTGAAAATTTCAGATCAAGTCTTCTCACGAGAGGGAGATTTATGTCCAAATGAGAACTTATGATCTCTTATTTATAGAAAATGTCACCAAGGTGACTTGTCCACATATTAAGGGGTAAACCACAAGACTACGGGTCACCAACCCTAATCTTGACCCCTTTAACAAATTAATATTAAACAATTCATTTGAAATTTCACATTTTCACAAATAAAATACTAATTTACATGGATGTCACCCCTTTAGGGGACGTTTTTCCACTTGTGACAAGTCGTTGGTGTTAGAGAAGATATGGTAGTCCTTGAAAGGCCACATTTCAAGAATCTATGCAATATCATCATGGCGAAGGTCTCATCCTCCTCAAAAATTCCATGTGTCAATGAGTGGTAACACCACCACCAAACCCTATCCCCCAACTATGGTGTCAAGCTAAAAAGGAAGACATTTTTCTTCTCATGGGAAAATTGTTTGGCATGTGAGGGCTGGGCTAGGTATTCCACATCATCTTCTAGATCTTCAATTCTTCATCTCTGTGATCTGGCATATGGACCCTTGGCATCCAACCTATGGGCTTGCAGCCTCATGGAAGCCCAAGCTAGGATTGTTCTCCCAAAGTTGTCCACCAACTAGGTCTTGCAAAGACAAATGAGCATCCCCTCCAAAGATATCAAGTCATAACATCATGATAAGTGAATCCAATCAATAAATGAGCCACCTAAGCATGTGCATCAAATATCACTATATCGAACAATTAATTTCTCAAAGACACTATGYGACTTGTCAAGCTTGAGTATGGGAGGATTGACAAGGTGTCCTATTGGGTAAATCTTTCCCTAGGTCAAGAAGAGTTTCCAAGAGATCCCTCTCTAAGCCATGTAAGGTGGGTGAATTGATTGTGTTCAAGACTCAATGGGAATATGACTCATGACATACAAGAGGTCACAATTTCTCATTCATGGGTGCCTTTGTAGAGGGCGTGTGGTACCTTCGTCTGCAATGCATTTTTTCTAAGACCATTAATTTACATTCTTTTATTATTTCATAGTTTTAAGGAGAGTTTGAAGGTCATTTCCCTGGCGTGGTGACCAGATAATGGCAACATCACCCACAAACACCTAGTGAAAATGAGAAGGTTGGTTTGTGATGAGATCCCCATTCTCTCAACCATGCAACTAAGAGACATTACCCTGGTTTGGTGACCAGATGATGGCAATGCCATGCCACTAGATATTCATAGACATGATAGGTCGGATCGTGACGAGACCTCCCATCCTTCAACTAACCTTTTAAGCATTGTTTATTATATTGTGGGTCCCCTTTACTCAAAGATAAGCGTTTCACTGCTTTCTTGGGCAATCCCCGGGTGAAGAATCTGGAAGGTTCATACAGTGATTTTATCTTTTACCCAAAATCAATCCCTCTGGTCCTTCAAACCCTTCTTCATATAGAATGAGGGTCAACCCCTTCTTGGGTCAATACACCCTAAAATTCCAAGATATAAGGAAATGGAGGGGAACAATCGTGGAAAGTGGTAAGTATGGTTGGGAACAATACAATGTCTCTTTAAGGGAGTTCCTAGTAACAAACCCATTCAAAAAGAGGACCACTTATTAGGGAAAAATGTCAACCACCAAGGTGAAGCAGGGAAAATGGCATAATGTGAAAGCATATATCATGAAATCTAGAGAAATTTAAGATACAACATACTCAAATGGATTAAATATTGAAATGATGCTTACCATAATATTGACTTGTACCTCATGGAGCAAGCTCCACTACCTTCCAAAATCCAACTGATGTGGTGGATACCATATGGAAATATGTGACCATATGTGGTTATGAGAGGGGCTTCCAACTGCTCAAAAGGGTACTTCTGGCCATGCAGTCTTCTCGAAACTCCACATATGGAACCCGAGGGCCTCAAGACATAATCTCCTTAGTTATCCACAAAATGGGGATAATATCTAGCTCCTACTTGGGGACACGTGCTCGCCGTAGAGTGCATGAGAATGAAAACATCTCCTAGTAGATCTGTTCCTGCCAAAAAATTAGACAAAGGGATCATAGCATCTAGGGTGGTGCTATCACCCTTCATATATATATATATATAAATACAAAATGAAAAGTAACCTAGAAAAGAATTTTTTTTTACGTTTTTTCAAAAATTCTAGGATAAGCATGAAATCAATATGCAAGTAGAGAAAAATGAAAATGAAATGCATATAAAATAGTATGATCAATCATGATGCAAATGAAAGGAAAGAAAAATCACCTACCTACTTACCTGGGGCCTTGGGGTCCTGAAGATCAGAAAATATATGATGTTAGGTGAAGTCATATAACCAGTGCAACCAACTGATTATCTCATCAAAGTGTCTCCCCCTGTGCTCAATCATGCAATACAAAAAATATAAGTCCAACACATAATAATCATGAGCATAAGTAGACACTATTAGCATCGAAAGTCACTCCTGGATTTCAGCAGGAGCAGAGACCGACACCCATCAGTTTATTGTCACAATTTGTTTAATGGGGTGATCAAATGGAAGTTAACTCAAAACGATGTGGTTCTAACTCCAAAACTAGGCTAGGCATGCATGGGCAAGTGAGGTCTTAGATAACTTCAAACAGTGAGTTGTAATAAGGGTGAGTAGGGGGGAAGACTTGTATAAGAGAAAAGTAGAGGTCTATCATAAACATCAGGTTCCTAATAGACTATAGAAGAAGGCATCTAAACGCGAGATCTTCTTACATTCAAACGTAGAAAACCAGAGAAAACAACAATTCCATAATAAATCCTTTATCACAACATAATTTCCATAATCCATGCGAATCATTTGATCACAAACTCTCTTAGCATAAGATGAAAAACAGATGGAGTGGGAAGACTGTCTGTCATTAAACAAGGAATCTTACACACCAATGCATAACCAGAGAACTAGAGTCTATGCTAAAACTTTACAATCGGGAGCTTCGCTCTACCATCGATGCTTACAAAATACAAAAATTGAGCCTATATACTCAGGAAAATTTGCCTAACAGAGGCATACCCAGTCACCCAGGGCTCGGTGTCTTTTCAGTCAAATTCGTACTGGAATCCTTCTTCACGCGCCACCTTAACTACGCATGGCTCCTGTAAGGAGGGTAGCTAAGCCATTAAGTGCTGAGCTAGCGTGTGCAGACTTCTCTGTCTCTTCGAAGACTTCGGCATGGCTTCTTTGGAAAAAAATAGTACACAAGACCCCTCTTGCACAACTCTCTTTGTCTTCCAAGTGACCACGGGCTATGACCCTGTGCTTACTCACAAAGGTGTTTTCGACGTTCACGGATATGAAGGGGCTGATCCATGCTTCTTGAAATCATGATGGGCGAGAAGGCAGGGAGCCTAATCATGCACCAGGTGTCCCCTTTAGATGGACGGCTGAGACTGCTCCTCGATATTGTGGGCCCGCCTTTGGGCACTTTCGGCGCTTCGGGGTTCGGGGTTTCAAGATGTTCAACGACATGAAACCTCCACCCTTTGAACTCGCGACTGCTGAAAAGCCGATGCGACTAGATCTCGTGCCACACGTTCTTTGGACGGATGGCTTCTATTCTTTCCCTGCACACAATATGGGTGCCATCCATGCGTTAAATCAGACTGCTCGCTCACTTGATTTTAAGCCCGAAATGGAATTCTTCTATGAGCTACGCTCGACACTTATGGCTGCGGCCCTTGAATAAAACACATCCGACCGGTTTTCAAACCCCACTTCTATGCGTTTACACAAGAGGCCTAAAATCAGAGAGGAGAATACCCCTATACAAGAAATGTTGCTAACATTAGGCTCCATGGGGGATAGAGTCATCCCTGTGATGCTCTAAGAACTCATTTTGTAGTTTTAGTGCCTGCTGTTGGGCTATGAAGTCAAGCTCGAAACACCTTGCCAAAAATACAGGCCGAAAAGTAAAAGTAAATGCAAAACAAAATAAACATACATGCTCAAGGGAGCTTATTTATGTATAGTCCTAAACTAGTAAAACTATATATACATGGGCTAGGTGAAAGCAAATTTCCACCATAGCCACCCATACTGCTTGGTGATTCGTCCCTTCTCTTTACCGCAGATGCTCCATGAAATGCTAGGGAGGTATGATAGGCAGATGAATATGAGGTTAACCATGCTGTC
>JASDQU010244810.1:74842-87258 GCA_032191745.1 Picea mariana | reverse complement strand
ATATTACTCATATATCCCAAAATAAAACGTGTTGTCCAAAAAATTATGAAGTCAACTGTCATCAACAATGGATAAAATAAAACTCAAAAGCCATATTTCCCACTTAGGGATGCAATATTTCCTTGATTATTGCTGTCACTTTTCGATTTTCCTGAATACAGAAAATCCAGACAACATTAGAACTTTTCATGTTGGTCCCTCGCAATATGAGGGATATTAGCGCTATAGGAAAACAATTGCTTCTGTAAATCCTTTAAAATGTAAGAGTTAGTGTCCAAGACAAAAGAAATTTGGAAAGGACCCAACAATTGGAATTCTAATGTAATTATTAGCTCATTGACACACAATTAGATCATCAAGATAGATATGGAGACTACCCAATTCATCGAGAGTCATGTGCATAGGTCTTTTAAAGGTGGCACTTGTATCGAGTAAGCCAGAAAATAGGCATTTTTAAGACATGGTACCGTAATTAGTGATAAAAGTGGTTTTGTGAACATTTTCCCCTTTTACCTTGATTTTCTTGCAATCCAAAAAATTGTTAAGGGAGGGTCTTAACTATGACTCTACAACCTGCTGCAGAATCGTTTCCATACTAAGGGGAGGAAAAGGATTTCTCATAATATCTTTCCTAAAAGTTCAAAAATTAATGCAAGTTCTAATACGACCAGTGGCCTTCGAAACAGGTACCCATTCGAAAACCCATTCAGGGTGGACTGAAAAAATAATCCCGGCCCTTAATTAATTCTCCAACCCCCTTTGAAAAGTTGCTTTAAATGCAGATTTAATAGATCTTTGTTTCTGCATAACTGGTTTCATGTCTTCCTTGATGGAAATAACATTCTGTAAAAAACCAGGATCAAAACCACAAAGATCCTCATAAGGCCAAGAAGAAAATTTTTGAAATCCACCAAGTAGCTTGGTAAACTTCATTTCTTCCCTATCAGAACATTGAGTACTTATGTTAAAGTTCCTTGAAAATTCGAGTGCCCCAATGTTCAAGGAGGTAGTTTTACCACCTTCCTACATAACTCCTCTTCTTTTTATTTTTCTTTATTGCCCACATCACTCGATGAAAATGAACTCTCAAGAGGATTCAAGCCCTCAGGAATCTTATTGTTTTCTATGGGGATAATTTCATTTGTCTTGAGAGGTTCATATTGAATGAGAGCACCAATTCTCTCATTGTTAGGGAGGGCCTGCCCAGATTCTACATTTTCAAGGATATATGGATGATATAGAGATTGAAAAGAACAATCAATCCTATGAGGCAAAAGATGTTGATTAGGAGAAGCTGCAAAGACAACGAACTGACCAACCATTGAATTCAACTCCCTCTTAATATGAGTGATGTTGAAAGATAGAAGGTTCGAGATAAGCGCCCAAACAGTTTGGGAGTATCATTCCATCAGCTTGTTGCTAGGAGAGCACATTTTACGTATCAAGTTCACAACAAACTCAGAATCTCCAAAAATTGGAAGGNTCCTGCAGGGGAAACCAAGATAATGCCATCCCCATTACCTTCATTAGGGAATGAACCATCAAAGTGCATATGCCACATATCATTATCTAAATTGATTATTTCCAAAGGAATATTATCCTCTTCAACAAAGATGGAATACACTCCTAGGTCCTCTTCGATATAGTTTACGCTAGATTACGGAACACTCTCTATGTAGGGTGAAATTCTTCCCTCTCTAAAGACTATAATGTTATTACCATTTTGAAAAATGGATAAATGTGTCTCGTCGAGTGAGAGGTATCCACCTGTTAAGGATTGCCAATCTCTCCCCAAGATAATTGAGTAATTACTTATAGGCATATCAATTACCTGAATGTTGAGGGTTGTCCTTATCTCAGGATGAGCACATAAAACCAAGGTCACGTCCTTAATCTCACCTATGGTTGTTTGTTGTAGACTTTTATAGGAGAGCATGTTTTTGCAATTTTCATTTGTCGAAGAAAATCCTAGCTATTCCATAATAATCTTTGACATCACACTTGGGCCTGAACCACCATCAATGAGGCAGCAATGGGCAATCTTATCCATAATCTTTACAAAAATATAAAAAGGGGAATTTTTTTATAGGGTATTTAAAGTTATGTACACCTACTTTATTTACAGAAGAATCCTCTTCATTTACTTCTTCGAAGAGATTGTCTACAATGAAAGCTTTTCCTTCCATGAATTTTTTCAGATGCATCTGTTGTTCAGGGATGGCAACCATGTCTAGAAGGGTTGCATTTTCTTTGATGTTGGCCAACTGATTCAAGATATAATATTTGGAAGAGGAGAGAGGGGGAGTGATTCCTTGACTCTCAGGAACCTTAGGAACCTAGAGAGTAGCATCGGTTGAGGATGAGCTAGGGCTAGAAGAACTGCGGAGAGGATCAAATTTTCCCTTGGGAGCATAGGCTTTGTTCCTAGCATTGATGACCATGACATCTTCTGGCTTTGCAAAATCTAGGATGGCGATGGTAGATTCTGGTAATTTTACCAAATATCTTATCTTTGGCACTCTTCTTTAACTCACATGTGGTATCCTCATGGTGTTCCTTGCAGAAGTTACACCAACATCGAGGAAGGATTGCTTTAGGCTGAAAATTATTTTCAGCTGGATTTCTAGAAGGGGGTGCAAAAGAGGATGAAGCTCCAGGGTTGAGAGGGGGTGCAGTGCCTTTTCACTCGAATTCTATCATATGATTACTCATATCTTGTACTAGCTGCAAAATGGTAGACATGTATGTTTGTCTAACCAGTTCTCCCTCGGGAAGACTGGTTCTTTCAAGTTATTCTTCATACTATGAGCATGTATGGAGAGAGAAATTGAGATTATCAATGGATTTCTTCTCAAGCCTATGATGAAATGGGGAAGACAATGCATTGTAGTAATGCATGAAAGTGGATTGGTTTTGAGGGTAGAGGAGTTCAGGGATTTGATTGTATAACTTAGTGAAACACAAGTTGAAAGACTTGATGGTCTCACCATCCTTATAGGTGATGTTATTGTATTCCCTTAACTTCTTAGCTGGGCTTTTAGAATTCTCATAAGTGGATCGGAACCAATATATTAAATCCTCCCAAGTAGACGAGATCTTAGGAGGAAGGTCAAAGAAATCGACTGTGGCCTTTCCTTCCAACGAATTGACGAATAATCACATGCAAGTATCTTTGTCATTAGCCCCTATGTTATGAGAAGAATTAGAAAATACCACCAGGTGTTCGTTTGTAGTGACAATTTTATTTCCTGAAAACCTAGGAAGATGCTCTTTAAATTTAGGAAGTGGACGAGTAGCTAGGTGCTAGGTTAAGAGGAGAGGACACTTGCCATAGTGTGGTGGTGGCGTCTTCTTCGAACTGAAAAATCTCATACTTTTTAATGACTTTGGTGGGATTGGTGGTAGATTGGATAGGGATATGGTGGATATATAAGCTACCAATCACTGATTATGATGAAGATTGAGAATATGGAGCACTTCCAGTGCCACCGAAACCACCACTAGATGTCATCTTGTGGATGATAGATGAGGGAAAGAAATGCGAACTGGATGAATCATATAAAGTCCTCCTTAGAGAACTTTGTTGGGAAGACAACACCACGTTTCTTCTTCCTATTTCAGAAATAGGATTGATTTTAGGTGACAAACCTCTTCTTCTTCTAGAAGCATGAGAGTCTAAAGACATGAAATAAAGGCAAAAACTTGAAGAAACAAAAGGGTTTTTGCTGATTTCTTGGTTGTCTACATCTAGCTTCCAATTGTTCTTGAGAACTAATGTATCGTTCAATTGCTGCCGAAGAATGGTTAATCTCAACATGGGTATTGGCAGTGTTTAAGATGGTATTAAAGAGATTCAAAGAAATGTTGGTTTGATCTTGAAGACCGGGCTCAATATTGGGTTGCCTTGCAACAGGAACAATCATTAAGAAATAAAACAATCAAAGAATCAATATAAAAAAAAGAAATATGTGTCGATGAAAATCGAGCATAAAAAGTAACCAGAGAGATATCAAAGATCTCCCCAGTATGGTCACCAAATAAATGTTGAGGAAAATATATGATATGATCTTACTCAAGAATTTTTGGACTTTTTTTTGGATAAAGAAAAATAGAAAGGAATCTCACCCTATGTTTATAGACAACAAAAATAACATCCTAACTCACAAGTATTAATTACCAGTGCTTAGGCTAGTCTTTTATCAATACAAAGCTTGTTGAAAAATCACTTTCTATACAATTTTCTGAATATAACAATTGCTGAAATACATGTAAAGACAGAAGTAAAGGCACCAAGATGATAATCAAGATAGATGAGACATAAAGAAATCCTTTATTTCATTCCAATTCACCAAAGAGTCATTCCTTTACAAAATTTCATGCATAAATTTAGGACCAAAGTCAAACTTAGACATCCCTGATGGAACATACAAAAGGACCTCCGACAGAAAATCAAAAACTAAACTCTAAAAGCTGGATCATCTTGCCACAGAATGGTGTCCACTCAACTCTGCATAATATCCTTTGTCAGTCATGAAAACTAATTCACAAATAGACAAGTCTACATATACTATCAAATATAGATCAACACCTTTAAAAAACAAGTGTCTGAATGATGTAATTCAACCCCGAATCTTGCTATCTACAATAAGACCCTGCTATCATAAAAATAATTAGGCTTGTGATAAATTAAGGAATGAATTAAAACTGAACTATCTCAGCATAAACTCAAAGAGAAACCCTTATTATACTTCTTCTTCTATCCTCCTCTTGTTCCTCCCTTTCCTTTTTCCTTTAAACAAATTAGAGTTGGTTGAAGTAGTTGAGCCAACTCATTAGTTAAGTTAATTAAAAGACTTAACCAACTTTTAGTTAGGGGGAAAAGTAATAATCATAATAAGGGTTATAATAAATAATAACCATTAGGTGGGACCCCTTGTGACTCCCTTTAGCTCTTAACAATCATAACATAACTAGTTAGTTAAGCAAAACACGCCTCCTTGTGACTCCCATCATCATATCAACATTTGACAATTTAGCTGATGATATTTGAAATTATTTTCAAAAGTGATATTACTCATATATCCCAAAATAAAACGTGTTGTCCAAAAAATTATGAAGTCAACTGTCTTCAACAATGGATAAAATAAAACTCAAAATCCATATTTCCCAGTCTAGGATCCAATCTTTCCTTGATTTTTGTTGTCACCTTTTGATTTTCCTGAATTTTCCTTTGGCTGCACTGAGCCTTTAGGCCTAATCTCGTTGATCACGTGGGAGCAATCTGTTAGAATATAGAACATGGTGTGCTCATTTTACCATTGATGATACCCTCGTCACCCAACCATAGGCCGAAGCCACCCTCAGAGCACCTTAACCTTGACTGAGAATTACTATGGAAGCAAACCCTAGGCTAGATAGCCAAACAAGGTTCAGTGCATCTTCCTCCAATGATAGCGCACCAACAATAGCTGATCAGATAGTCCAAACCCTATCCAAGAGATAGTCCAAGATCATACTGAAAATTGTTGCTTCTGCAGCTGCACCTTCAACCCTCCTCCACATGTGTGCACCAAACTGGGAATTGCAGTGTGCACCAAACTGGGAACTGCAGTGCTGAGATGTGTCAAATGAGAACTAGCACCCTATATTTATACTGGTTCTGCCAGATTTGTTGGGGCCGACTTCTCCTTCTGGATATGTGTATGTTTAGTATATTATTATTATTTCTGGTCGACTTCTTCTCTTAGAGGCTAATAACCTAATATAAATTATCTTCTTGAGCCAACAAGACTTCTAGGGTTATTAGCCAACTCATTAGGGTTTTCTCTTGTTTTCCAGAGTCTTCTATTCTCGTCAGGTTCACACATGGAGGTAAATACCTCCCAAAGCTACCATAATATTAACACTCCCTCCTAGCTAGGGAGGCATTACAGGTAATGGTCTTGAGCACAAAAACATACCATTTACCCAGTAACATCAATATAGTCGTCTAGACTATCTCATGACTAGATCATGAGCATCACCATCACCATCAGCTGCATCATCTCTCGAAACCATACTTCATCTGAGTAATTATACATGATGTTGGATAAGTCACTCACACCATAGAGTGATACAAGAGCCATTCTTATAATCTAGAAGAGTAAATGCTCTAAACTATTTTCCGTCTAGAAAATCTTTGTTCATCATTCTTCTGGATGATGATGATCTCCAATAAACTGTTGATAGTCTTCAAGGCAATTAGAATGAAAATAGAACACAATTGTGTCTATCCATAGTAGTACATAACTACAATCTAGTGGTAGACTACCACACCAAGTAATACACAAGTACTTGATCAACAACGTGTAGTTGCAAACAGTGGAACATATCCACAACAGTAGTCTTCATCTACTATCATACAGTCTTCATAACAAACATCTAATAGCAACCTGCATAGAAACAATGTTATGATATAAAATAAATTATCTGGGCCAATATTTCACTCACATCTGTGATCTCTGAAAGAATATCTGCCTCACAAATGGTGGAACATATCCACCACAGTAGTCTATATCTATTGTCTTCATAACAAACATCTGATAGCAACCTACATAGAAACAATGTTATGATAAAAATTGAATTATCTGGGCCAATATTTCACTCACATCTGTGAGCTCTAAAAGAATATCTGCCTCAGAGTAGAATAATGAGATATCTGGACTATTCTTCTCAAGCAAGGAAGGATAACTATCATGTCTTCTGAACTTGGACCATTCCCCACCCTCGGCCATTCTTCCTACACTAATCAAAGTGCACCTTGGAGAGAATGTATAACCCTAAGGAANCCCACCCTGGGCCATTCCTCCTACACTAATCAAAGTGCACCCTGGAGAGAATGTATAAACCCTAAGGAATGACTGTCTGGACCATTTCCTCTGTTAACCACAAGAGGAAAATATTGTTAGCATTAACCTCCAAAATGGACCATTCCTCATGTTAACCACAATGAGAAATTGTTGTCTGGCAAGGCGGGCCAGTATTCTTGAGTAACCCTCAAGAAGAGAGATTGCCATAGACCACTCCCCATGTTAGCCATAATGGGAAGTCATTGTCTATGATACACCAGCAATCAGAATACTTCCCATGTTAACCACAATGGAAAGTAACTATCCGTCAGAAGTCTCAATCCACTTTCCGAATAGGAAAGCATTTTTTCAAGATAGACTATTTTTCAATTTTTAAAGATGAATGTCATCAATAATGTTTTCAATGCTGCCTCCTAACTTCGAGAGTCATTTCTTCCTTTTTCAATAGGAAGGAAGTGGTTTCCATGAGCTCTAGCTTGAGTATGCAAACTCTTTCATCTTGGATAGAATATTTACCAAAATGTCTGCTTATATGCTCATTTGTGGAGATATGTATTGGAGAATCATTTTCTCCTTTCTGGACTTCATCGTGGATAATGTAATGCTTGATTTCAAATGTACTTTAGTATATAACACTGTGAAGGCTTTATGTAGATCTGAACAATGGAGTATATCGTATTTGGAAAGCTGGAACATATCCATGTGGCACTTCTTCTGTCATCATGAAATCTAATCTATTGAGTAGTCATATTGATGTTATAGGAAATCTTCACCATGCTTCTATTGTGCACTGGAGGTTCTCCACCAAGTTATCTTCTTCTATCTACATACAAGAGTCTCTTTCTGGTATGCCTCAAGGTCTTGAGATTGCTCTTCATATGCTCTTTATTCAATTTTTCTGGAGAACATTCTTTGTATTCATCTGATGTAGAATTCCAACTCATGGATGTTTCAGATGATATAATGACTTATGTAGAGATATGTCTGGTTTACTAGAATAGGTAATCATCATAGTCTTCTCCCTCCATCTGGGAGAACCTCTAGTTCTATATCTCGAAATGATTTTGTTCATAAGTCTTCCATACAATGTTCTTCATCATGACTTTCAGTTCCTCTGTTTGATTGCTTTTATTGAGTTCATATCAGGCTGGTAATATTTTGATTCTTAATATTATGACTAGTTGTTCTGGCTTTTCTTTCTTTCTTGGAATCTTCATGTTCTTCTTCATGTTTTTCTTTAGTTCTCAGGTCCATGGAGTTTCTTATAGATTCCATGCCCTAGAGATTTCACTTCTTCCTTTCGTCAAAGGATCATGGATCTGGATGGACAACCAGGAATACTTTAAGGCTTCTCTTTGAAGAAGTCTTCTTCTGTGGTTGAACTGAACAAATAATGTCTTTCATGGCTGCTACCATGGATATATATATTTCATCATCTTCAATGGATCATAGGATTAGCTCCCTCCTAATCCTTGCTACATGTATAAGTGCATATAATCTACTCCATCTGATAGATTCTATGCTTCCATCTGCATCCTTATTGTTTTATGCAATATATAATTTTCTCTCTTGTCTAATAGAGTCCACGCATCCATCTTTTTGTCGTCTACAAAACGTCATAAGTCTTTTTCCAATTTCTTCTCAATTGATGACTTCTTTCTGTCTTTGCTTCTTCTAAGTCTCTACATGATTGATTCGGCTTATCTTGCAATATCTTCCACATGATTTGTATTTCATCCTTTCATGTGTATTATCTAATGATATCTCTTTTCATATTGTTTTTTATTCCATAGGTATAGTTCTTCTTCGAACACATTATCTCCCAGGAGATAGATATACAAGATATGTACAGAGACGATGCAAACAAGATATGTACAGAGACGATGCAAACAAGAGATAAGAAGAGTGTTGTTACCTTTTAGAAGAAGAAGTCTCTTCCATCCTGCTTAGTCTTCTTTGTAGGTTCCTTTTCTTCGGCAATTGATGCTTCGTGTTTCTCCTTCCTTTTCTTTAGCTCGGGACAATGATTCTTGTAGTGACCATACTTTCGATAGTTGAAGCATTGCACTTTTGAAATGTATTTCTCTTGATTTGGCTTCCTCCTTGAACCAAACTTCCTTTTGTTCCTGAAGTTCTTGAATCTTGTTGTGAAATCTTGATCGTCGTACATCTTTTGGGGTTTCTCTTTTGTATTGATCCTTGATTCTTCTTGAGCACAGCAAGTCCAAAGTTCTTCAAATGTTAAATAATCCTTCCTTGTGTTCATGCTTGTGGAAAATGCATCCCACATCTCGGGAAGACCATTGAGTACTATGTTCACCAATTCATTTTCTGAAGTGATCTCTTCAATAGATTGTAGTTGGTCTCTTAACTGGTAGATCCTTACAAAGTATGATGTTATGATGTCATCCTCATTCATCTTCATGTCACGGAGCTCATTTTTCAGACTCATAAATTGTCCAATGTTTCTGACTGAGAAGAGATTTGTTAGGGCATCGTACATCTTCTTCGATGAGTCAAGATGGGAGATGTAGGGTATCAAGTGGTCTTTTGTAGAATCCACTATGATACTCATGGCATTGATGTCAACATCATTGAACTTCTCCATAGTTGCAACGTTTTGTGGTTCCTTCTCTTCTCCTTCTTCAAACTCTGGCTTCACGATCTTTCCTTTCATGATATCTAACACTTTATTCTTGGCAAAGATGAGGTCAATCCTTGTATTCCATGCTCTGAAGTTAGACGCTCCATCTAACTTGTTCTCAGAATTCATAGAGTTCGTCATGGCTACTTGACTTGGTCAAACCCTAGATTTTGACCAAAAATTCAAACTTCATGTCTTGGCTTGCTGAGAGTATCAGAAGATGCGCTAGGCTAGGGTGCACTAATCTTTCCAGAGATTAGGTCAATCTCTTCACTTAAGGTGCCTCAACAAGAGGATTAGGTTTTTTGCAACTGCACCTGCTAGTAACCCTAGCGACAGTGTCTTGGGAGCTGCTTTTGCTAGTAACCCTAGCGACAGTTCCTCAACGAGCTCAATATACTAGCGGCTATGTTTCCTTCTAGCATTTAGACTGAATGAAGGAGGTGTGGGCCCATAACCTGTTAGAATATAGAAGATGGTGTGCTTGTTTTATCATTGACGATACCCCCGTCACCCAACCATAGGTCGAAGCCACCCTCCGAGCACCTTAACCTTGACTGAGAATTACTCTGGAAGCAAACCCTAGGCTAGATAGCCAAACAAGGTGCAGTGCATCTTACTCCAATAATAGCGCACCAACAATAGCTGATCAGATAGTCGAAGCCCTATCCAAGAGATAGTCCAAGCTCATACTGAAAACTAGCTACTTCTACAGCTGCACCTATAGCCCTCCTCCACATGTGCGCACCAAACTGGGAACCGCAGTGCTGAGATGTGTCAAATGAGAACTAGCACCCTATATTTATACTGGTTCTGCCAGATTTGTTGGGGCCAACTTCTCCTTCTGGATATGTGTCTGTTCAGTATATTATTATTATTTCTGGCCGACTTCTTCTTTTGGAGGCTAATAACCTAATATAAATTATCTTCTTGAGCCGACAAGACTTCTAGGGTTATTATCCAACTCATTAGGGTTTTCTCTTGTTTTCCAGAGTCTTCTATTCTCGTCAGGTTCACACATGGAGGTAAATACCTCCCATAGATACCATAATATTAACACAATCGTCCCTCAAATGCATCCGGGAAGACACAGATTTTTCATAGCCATTGGAGGGTGAGGGAGGGGCAACAATATTTTTTCCTTTATCAAGGGCATGGTATCCCTCGATTTTCAACCTTTTACTAGCATGAGAGGACTGCACTGGTGAGTGGGGGGAAGCTTGGACAATGGGGTTAATAAGCAAAGGAGCAGGTAGGGATAAATTAGGCCATCCACGATGTTGGGATTCTATTGGTTGGAAAATATCTTGACATCCATCATTTTCAAGAACCACGGGTTGCAATGAGACATGAGGAGGCATAGGGATACCAGGGGCTTCTAGAAATTGGAAGGGAGGCCTTTCAGGCCTAGGTTGGACCACTCCTTGCCCAATCCAATTGAAAAATCTAGCTTGAAACAACTGGCCAAGTTCTTGAGAATCAACATCAAAATGTATGGAGAACCTTGGCCTTCTTGGGCCTCTATTCCAATTACCTCTCCCTCGATTTCCTTGACCATGGCTACCTTAGCTGAAAAAACTCATTCCTTCATGCATGATTGATTAGAAAATAGTCTTTTAAATAACCATACATGACAACTCTTAAAAATATGAAATAGATTTGGCTCAACAATGTATCAAACTCATGCAATCCAATCCATACAAATTGTTTAACTATTTATCAATGAGCAAGGGGTGAATAAAGGGTCCTAGGATATGTGAGGGGTTTGTATTGAGCGAAACATGATGCGATGAGGGGGAAAAAATGGTTACCGCTCAAAGACAACAACAATCAACTGTAAACCAAAGAAAAAATCACTATAATTCAACAAAGACACTGCTACTGCCAACTACTTCAACACTGAATTTTCCTTGACTTTAATCAATTTTAGAACAAGGAGTAAAAACATGAATGTGGGAAGGCAATGGGGTTATAATTAGCGAAAAGAGAAATAATGGCGGAGAATGAGAGTAGGTATTGTTCATAAAATTAATTAGGTAATCCATATAACCATTCTAAAAAAGGAAATACACCAACCAAATGACCATTATGATCCAATAACAACTACTGTGCATTAACTAGTTCATTGTTCATAACCAAATATTTACACAATGTCAACAATCAAAACCATATGCATTCCACAACAATTTGTAGGGGAGCTCTTTTTTCTCCCATTTATCCATAATCAATTTCCAAATAAATACATAGTAGATTATTTTCACTTCACTCATAAAATGCATGCATAAAAAACATGCTCGATTTTGTCTTTACATTTGTTTAATAATTAAACTACAATGTGATCATACTGTCACAACACTCATGCCTGCCATTGTTTTAGAATGCATGACATTCATTTAACATACCCAATGGACATTCAACCAATGATCCATATTCATCTTGCAAATATCCTAGCTTTTCATTTAAACACCCAAATAACCAATCACCATTTCAACTCACACTATGCTAGAAAAATAAAACCATTCGAGAAAACACAATTTCATTTCTGTGACTGTACATGTACAATTTTTATTGGACTCTAAACATATAAAATGCTAGGATATCCATCCAACATAACGAGGCAGCAACAACATACCTGACTTCATAATACAAATAATCTAATCTCAACAAAGCCATGTTTAAAACTCTATGGCTATCTCTGAGTGTGCAACCCAAAAACATCCATAGCATACACATTAGGCATCCATACCTCAAACACCATGATGCAACATTCCCATTTGACAATTCTAAACACACACTCATAGTATCATTAATTCAACCCATCATGCCAAGCTATCAATCTAATACAATATTGCTCAAATTAATCAAACTGCAATCAAAACCATGCTATGTAAAACTTGGGCTTATCCTCAATGATGCAATTGAAT
>JASDQU010244810.1:47187-74792 GCA_032191745.1 Picea mariana | reverse complement strand
CACAGTCATAGTATCATTAATTCAACCCATCGTGCCGAGCTATCAATCTAATACAATATTTCTCAAATTAATCAAACTACAATCAAAACCATGCTATGTAAAACTTGGGCTTATCCTCAATGATGCAATTGAATAACCATACTTATACAGGTAATGGAACTGTCACAGTCGTCTCAGTTGCAATAACCACTTGGCCAAAATAAAACACAGTTATAGTGATCATTTACTCATGGTGTAACATACAAAGGCATTACGTGTGAAACATCATTAATCAATTGTGACTAGTGCTGAGTTAATATCCTGATAACTCCAAAGAAAAATCCTGTGACTGTGTAGCAACCTCAATCGTTCATCAACCAACTTCAATGTTGATCCTATTACTTGGACTGTTATCAAAATCAACAACCCGACCTAACATGTTGTGGGAAACCCACACATACCCACTCATCGACATGAAGCAACGCTGTGACTTACTTAATTAAAAACAATATTGGGTTATCAATTCATTTAAGCACAAGGAGAGCGACTATGTATTTGATTTGTCCAATTAACCATGAAGGGTTTATCCATTGTAATAACACAGGCAGTGACTAAGTACCAAAACCGACATGATTGTCACATAATCTAATGGGCGAGCCTGTAATCATTTCTATCGACAATACATACCAATCAACAATAACCAATAGTAAACCCGACAGGCCACAACGATCTTCTCTATCAACCCTCAGACTTGAGGAGTTAAGAGTTTTCTATGTGGCCAATCACAGGGAGACTAGAGCTGACTCTTCTCTATGGTGAAAATATCTGAGACCAACGGTGTATACATAGAGAACACCACAATTTACTTTGTTGATAGGGTGACAAAACACGTGACAGGAGAGGTTATAACCAGAGGAGCAAGGCTCCATTTCATCCTTGTAACGATACTTACCACATGTAGGGTATAACCCTCGTGGATTTCTAGTCAACCAACTACAATTTTGAGGTGAAAAAAGGCCGAAGAAGAAGCAACATAACCCACTACACGACCATGGTAGAAAAAACAACCCAATGCCCAAGTGAACACTGCATAGTGACACAAGGCGCTTCCAACCATTAAACCCCATAAAGCCAAAGACTGGGTGATATGAATGTGTGAAGACAACCAGCCACTCAAGAGCAAACGAAACCCTCCAACTAAACCAACAAGGATGATAGAGAGCCTTTATGGCTGCTAACACCCAGGATGACCAATAACATTGTGACTTTAACATCATTGCAGAGAAAACCATCAACGCTTCATTCTAAAAACCACAATTTTAGACAGTTGCAATACTCAAGGAAAGCGCAACCCATACATTCGATCCAATATACCTTTCATAAATAGAGAAGATTCATGGATTACCAAAAAAAGACATATCTGTAATCCAAGCACTTTAAATGCGAGTTGGCTGAGCGGTTCCTCCCCGCTTGAAAATCGAAGCATAACCACAACAACAAGGTCAAACAATAGCCTGACTAGGGTGGCGGCCAACGGAATGAGTAAGGGTGACATGTAGTAAATGAACGTCGCCTCCACCCACATTAAATTAATTCACTATTACACGCCAACCATTAGTCCATTAACCATTCATTTAAACCATGCATTGGAATTGGCATATATTACTTTTCAAACGCGCCACCCACATCATACCTTCCATTTTCAACTTGACCATAATACATATCAACTATATAATTCAATTAAGTAAACCATGTATCGAAACCATCGCCAGTAACGTGACCATATCACATTTCTAACTTATGCCATAACATAAATCAACCATGTCTCATATGACTCAACAAATCGCTAACCATTAGCTTCTTGCTAGGTTTAAATAATGACCATTAAAATTCAATGCATGTAGAGTAGCATATAGCATAGTTAAAATTATCCCCTTTGCATTTCTTTCATTTCTTTCCAATTTCTTGTATATGTTGTTGCTAACATGTTTATTATGTAGGTCTACTAGTAATAGATCCCAATAACAAATAGCCTTGATAAATAGGATAACATAGGCTGTTGTAAAATAAAACTTGAGCCTAGAGCAATAGAAAAACACAGAACATGCCTTCTCAATTGCCAATAAACCAAGATTATATCACCATGTAAGCAGTGTCAAATAGTAGCACAACATCAAATAAGCACCAGACCTGATTTCCAATATAAAAGGGGGTCCCACCTACTAGTATTATTTAGATTTTATAATAATAGGCTTTAGAAACACTTTGCGGCAAAAATTCATTGCAAATTTTAATCGTCAAGAATAGGATAAGTCACATCAGTGCAGAAAGTATAGTCCTAGGGCTCAAGGATGATGGAGTACCCCGTTGAAAATAAATATGTTTCAGAAAGCCTTTAAATCCCCACTCTAATCTCTGGCTCAAAGCAATCTATGTACATATCAAAGTAGAGTTCAATAGGATAAAGTAGAATCCATGAAGATGGCAGAATTTTGTACATGCTAACCGATCAACAATTTTTGTGTTGCAAAGTGAAATAAAATTTTATATGGCTTATTAAAGTTTTCTATCAAAACCAAGAAACAAAAATGTTTTTAAAAACCACCTAAAAATAAATATATTACAACTGGACACATGACGTGCTTGAAATTAAAAATAAAGAACATAAATTTTATTATAATTCGTTTCCATCCCATTAATTTTACAATCGATTGACTAGACTGATTGTATTCAATTTAGTGACAATTCCTTCATGTGGGTGTATTAAGCTCCACATAGACTGTGAAGAGCAAGAGTTGCGAAGGTGCATAGAATCAATATCATTTAAATAATATATTTATACATAATATCATGTAAATAATATATTTATAAAGGGAAAAAACTATACATATATAAGTAGTTTTATATATATGCAAAGAATGAAAATATCAGTCACAATCCTTAAAACAAGTGTTGCATGGCAGTGTAGTCCCTGTTGGGTTGGAATGGGAATAAATGCATAGGTATGAGGGGACCATGACAGAATGAGAATCCTGAAGTGCTAGAGACACATGGAAATTGTCTCGGACATGTGGCAAGAAGCAAGCAATGCAGGTGGTATCCACACAGAAAATGACATGTGGCACTGTGCGACATGCCAGCCATAAGATGTCAGGATGCTACATGAATCTGAGAGAATGTCACTCCAGGAGTTTTCCTTCTAGAAAAAAAACATAGTTTCCCCGAAGGCCGGAGCCCCGAAGAGTTGGAGTCCCGAATTCCCTAATTAGTTAATGATAATATTATATTAATATCAGGTTAACAAGTAATTAGCAAGAAAGTCATTTTGTGAGAAATTTGTTCCATCGCTAAATATGGCCAGGGGAGTTCTAAAATTGACAAGTCGATAAAAATTTCACAGGGACACTGAAGTGCCAAGGTCGCACAAATGGCATAGTGGAAATTGATTGAGTGCTCACATTCATTTCGGAAAGAGAAGGCACCCGAGCGTTAATCTCTTAGAGAAATTTTGGCATTGAAACCATTTAGTTTTCGAAAGTATTCTCATTCTAATTATGTAATTTTTACTATTACTAGTAGCACAACAAATAGCTACTAAAAAGCATAGATATCCCCATCACGTGTAACTTGATATATTGTTGGAGTCTGACTTGCCATGTTCGAAATTTCCGTTCCTACCTTGTAGGTTTTATCTCTTTAATATATTTATTAAATTCATTTATAATGATCTATGTATACTTCCAATTGACTTTCATCCCAATATTTAGAGTTAAGTACAATTTTCATAGTCACTTATTTAATTTTTCCCATGGACAAAGTAATAAACATCCATTTCAATCTATTAAATAGATCATTTGGCTTGTTTGTCTCTATATGCATTAGGATAAATAAATTTATATGTGGTGGTAGAGAAACAAATATATATTTTTTTGAAAATGTGTCCAGTGTCGAAGATTCTTTGATCTTCTTGTGTGACCTCTGTGTTTGATAGTTTTTTATATATATTAACAAACACCTAAAATGATTGTTTATTTACATGATTTTTGATCTCATTGAAGTTAATTTAAACTGTGTGAAAATAAGGTGTCTAGACAGAGGAAGATGCCCTTTCCTGAAACTTTTTTTCGTGAGCAACAACTCCACTTTACAGAGGTTGATTTGTAATTTCTCTCCAGGAAGTGAGCATCTTTGTAACATGCCTATCCAACTAAAATATTTGTGAGACCATAAATATTTGTAATATTCCTATGACAGTTCAGTATAGTACCAGTTGGTATATTTCTAACATGTCTATCCAGTTGATTGTTTTTTTGGAAATGATAAATTTTTTTGAAGGTTTCTATTTCTGTAGATATTCTTGCAGATGTATTTACAAGTATGTTCACCCTTGAATTTGTTAGGATCGAAACAACAACCTAATGAGGATGTCAATCCTATTGCATTTTTATATATGTGGTACTCCTCTTTAAGTTTTTCCTGGGGCGTGTATAGTTCAAATGTGGAACTTAGAGAATTTTCGTCGTAATGACTTAAAGGTGTGCAAAACGATAGAAAATGTTTTTTTTGTCTTGTTTTTTGAAATAAAGGTTCCTGGAAAATAGGACCAGGAATCACACACATTAAACATTCAAATTAAATAAACACAATTTCTTGACATCCAACATAGTTTAAGATAAAAAAATTATGAGTACATAAAAATAAAATAAGATGATCAACATGCATAAAGACAACTAACTTTTCATTCTGAAAACAAGGTTACAAGGCACCGTCGATATTGTTCCCGAAGTAGTTTTCTTTGAAATTTATCAAAAAATAATAATGTATGTTAAAAATTCCTCGAAATTTAAATGTGTTTTTCATATAGACCAGGATTGGGGCTCCCACGGACCATAAAATAAATAAGTACAAGAAATAGGATTGTAGAAAGAAGAAGTGGGAAACGGTAGAGAGCAAGACCTGAAAAGAAGAAATTGGAAGGTAACAGTCTTTGGTTAGACATTTCTATTTAAAGAGGTAGAATAAATGGATTGATAAAGAAAGCAGGATGTGATCAGTATAGAATTAATATGATGGTATCTCTTCCCCCTTTGTTATTTTCTTGCTGATGCCTTTTTATTGCTCTTGTCGACAATTACTGGAATCATGCCAACTGCTTGTTTCCCTTCGTCAGTGAGCTTGTCGATTGCCCTTCGGAGCCATTTGTTAATGTAGCTTCTCATGGGGGGCACATTGATCTCATGCCAGATTTTTATGTTGAAAAGATCGCTTTATAATTCCCTTAGATTGATAGAAAGATTACGCAGAGCTTGTTCAATTTCTTCATTTTGTACCAAATAGTCCACTAGTCAGTTCCACGTCATCTTCACCATATTCAAGGATGCCGTAAAAATTTTCTAAAGACAACCCCTTAAAAATATCAACTTTTTCATCGAAGTCTTGGCTGGTTAAGGACAAGGAGTTGGGGATTAAGTTGGGGTCTTGGACCTCGTTGGTACTTCTAGCTAAGTCTATTTCGATAAGCTTTCTGAATAATTCTTCTTTCTTGATATGGCTTGTTGACATGATAGGACAATGAGATGTAGGTTTCTTAACTTTCTCTTTCCAGCATGCATTTTATTGTTTGATAAGGTTTGGGGAGGGGAAATATTCTTCTCTTATTCTCATTTCTGTCATGTTGGTGACATTGATGCCAAAAGGGAGGACCATGTCTATATAGTGTTATCACATAAACTTGTCATAGTCCTATGGGTTTGTGGTTTCTACCTAAGTCTGTAGTTTTTCCCTGTCTCTATCCTTTTCAGAGACCGAGTCTTGAATTTTTTTCCCCTTTGGATGACAAAATCATTTTTTGTTTGCCCTTGTTCGTTTGTGCACCCTGGTCTCCTTGTTTTTGCAGCTCGCAACCAGTTGTCCAAATTCTTGATCGTGCAGGTCTCAGCCATGAACACAAAGTGCATATTTCTTAAATAGTCTGTTTCGATATTGAAGAATGAGCAAAAGACAATTTTAATATTTCAGCGGTGAAGATTCTGGGAATAGTCCATATCAGCGACTCACGGATGTTCAAGAGTGAAAACTTGCGCGAAGTATAGTGCAAAAACAAAAGGCCCCGAAGTGAATACGATTCATTGATCTTAAAGGGGACAGTTGACAGTTGATCCAAGCCTTCGGGGAAACGATCTTCAAGATATTTGAAATGAGAAGTACTTATAAATACCAAAGGGCCGAAGTCCCAAAGGCCCAAAGTGGATCTAACTCGTTGATCAACTAGAGCGATGTCTCATCAGATCCATAACTCCAGGTAAAAGCACATGGAGAAGTAAGCCAAATTTGAGTTTTGATTTTCTCGAAGTCCCAGAGACCTAAAGTGGATCTCGGTCGTCCAAATCCAAAATTCCACAGGTCATCAGATCCTCATCTCCGGAGGTTTTTCTTAGAGGGAAATGTGGTTTGAGAATTGAAATTCCTGAAGGCCGATTTGCGAAGCAAATCTCAGCCATTGATTCGAAGAATGAAGATGTGATCCATCAATCTAAAGTGCCAGAGCTGAGACATTGATCAGGAAGCCTCATCTCGGATCACAATATCTACAGTCACGCTCCATTGCGGGGTCAAAAGGTGTGCACATTTTAAAATTTCAAGGGTGGGCCGCAATCAGAACCGTGGTTTTTGGAAAGGGACATGTGGCGATTCATGGTGAGTTACGGGGAAAAAATTGGTTTTCTTTCAAACCACCCTTGGTCATGCCCGCAATCAAACAATTGCATATGTTCATGGCCCTAGGTCACATTGAATATGGAGCGATGAAGAGGAGTTGCGCCAAAGATCGAAAGCATATGTATTGGTCACAAAAGAAGATTTTCTTGGCCTCGAGACGTCGAGATTGACTTGAAAACTTCGTATGGAATCTTCTGAGCATTCATGGGTGTCAGGCCTCATCCTGATCTTGATGAATGTAGTTATTGAATATGGGGGTGGCATTTGAGACCTCGTCCCACCCCTTCAATGTAAAACATGCAAAGAGTGGCCGTGAAGGCGGATTGTCCATCTGAAGCTTCCTTATGGACAGATTTTCCTGTAAAGAACATAACTGCGCCTAGATCACATCTGACATGAGGAGGCCTACACAATCTGATAGAGTAGGCGCCAACTGGAAACTTTGAATGCGGGGTTCCGATCACACTCCTGGTGGTTGCAGCATTGTTGGGTATTTATAGACAATTTTGATATTTTGTTAAGGTCGAATGGTTGTGCTAGGCTCCCTAGTATTGTAATATTTTGATTGAGAACAACTTGTTCTCTGGTTATGTATTTGTTTTTGAGACATCTTGGTTCATCTAAGTCAGCTTTCTTACTCCATATTATTTTCCTCTAATATTGAGAGAGTTCATGTTTGATTGATTCACATGGATTGTGGTAACTGTATTATGATAAATGTTTGATTATAGTACTGTTATGATTTCTTTCAACTTCCTTGAAATTTGAATCCAACAGGACCTTGTGTTTAAGTTTTCCCTCCTTAGGCTACTGGAAAATCTTATGTTCATAGCAGGCCTCTACACCTTTCTCACTAAATATTCCTCCTACTCACCCTTACTCCAACTTACTGACTGAAGTTGATTCAAGACCTCAATGGTTGGTGCATGCTAGTCCAGATTTTTGAGTTAGAACGACATTATTATTGAGTTTTCTCCATTTGACCACTCAAAACTCAATTAATCGTGACATATAAATTGATGGGTACTGGGCTTACCTTCAATGCAATCTGAAGGTGACTTCTAGTGCTAACATTTCTGGCTCCATTTCCAAGGAACGAATTGAAAACTTTTCCCTAGGATAGAATGACAAAGAAGCTTATGATTCTGAAGCTTTATCAAATATCAAAACCATTGAAGATTGCAACTGTGCACCTAGAGAATCCACTATTACGACTCCATTGTTTCAGTTGACCCAGAGAGGATTGTTTAAGAGTAGGAAAGCTTTCTCAGAAATTTTTTTGTTGGTGTCCCAAATTGAAAATCTCTCTGGGAGAACGATAATGACCAGATTTGTTCTTTGATGGTGAACAAAGACCAAACACTTTTAGGCTACACATCATTCACCTGGAGACTCCATGATTAAAGAACCCAGTGGTGACTCCACTGGTTTGAAATGGACCAGATCTTAGCTCAGAGGTTTTCTTTCTGTGATTTTTCAAAAATAGTTGGTTTCCCTAACCCACTACCTAGTAGAGATGATTGGGAAAGTAGCCTTCCTAGATTCTGAGGAAAAGGGTGAGAAGTACCAGCTGAGCATTTGTTGGACTTTCATGAATTTATTCATCAACTTCATATCGTGCATGAAGATATTTAGATTAATCTTTTCAAGTATTCATTACAGGGGATTTCTCATCATTGGTGGCGATCTCTTCCCATTACAAGCATCATCTCTTTGACTAGTTTTCATGCAGCTTTTAATTCATTTTATAAAGATTATTTTCCATCTGAGTGTCTTTATGAAAACTGTTGTGATGAGTTTTCCTTATTTCATGAATATTCTGCTAGTCATGAAAACCATATTTGTGATGAGGTTGTTACTGTGGAAGAAAGCATTTGCTATGAAGAGCTAGAGGTGTTGGATGATATTCATTATGATAACCATAGCACAAAAACATCTGGCATCATTTTAGAGGTATCTGTTCCTTTAGTTGTTCATGTAGACCAGCATGTCTCTTTTGAAAATTATGAGGTCCAAGAGCAAATGTTTTTTTGCGGTAGATATTTCTCTTGAGTATGGAACTGAGATATATGATAAGCTAGTTAAGAGAACTAGTGAAGATTTCTCTTTGTTTCTTCCTAGCTTTTCAGGATTGAAGGCAGAGGTTGTTTGTTTCTCTTGTGAAGAAAATACAAAGGACATTTCTGTCCCTGAAACAAATGTTTTGGGCAGCCTTTCTTATAAGGGAGAAGTTGTTACAGGTATTGACCGAAAGAAACCCATTTTTTATGAATATCCTAGTAAGGATGATGAAGAGCAGGAGGAAATTTCTTACCAGTCAAGCTTTCTTGATTATAAAGTTTGTGACCCTATGGGGTTATATATGGAACTATGTTTTCCAAAATCATTGGAGCCTACAAAATTGTTCATATTATCATCATTCGAAGGTATTGTCAGTGTTCCAATACATGTTTTCTTTATGCTGTCATACTTCCCTCACCTTTTATGGATTATTTGCAGTAAAGAGAATAATTATATTACCGAACAGTCTGGGTGGTTATGGTGGAAGTTTTCTTTCACCTAACGCTTTGTAAAAATCAGTTAGCCTAGGACTGTACATAAATAAGCTTTTTATGGAGAATGTGTGTTTGTTTTCCTTTTTATTTTAGTAGAATAGTATACATGTCGGCCTTCGGCGAAATGTTTTGAGCTCAACTCCATAACCCAATAGCTAAGGCACTGGAACTACTTATTCTTGGCATCTCACAGGGAGCATGCCATCCCCTATGGAGCCAAATGTTATCACATAAACTTGTCACAGTACTGTGGGTTTGTGGTTTCTACATAAGTCTATAGTTTTTCCATGTCTCTATCCTTTTCACAGGCTGAGTCTTGAATTTTTTCCCCCTTCGGCTGATAAAATCATTTTATGTTTTCCCTTGTTCATTTGTGCACCCTGGTCTCCCTATTTTCTCATCTCGCAGCCAATCATCCAAATCCTTCATCGTGCAAGTCACAACCATGAACACAAAGCGCATATTTCTTAAACAGTTTGTTTCGATATTGAAGCATGAGCAAAAGACAATTTTAATATTTCAGCGGTGAAGATTCTAGGAATAGTCCATATCAGCGGCTCACGGATGTTCGGGAGTGAAAACTTGCACGAAGTATAGCGCCAGAACAAAAGGCCCCAAAGTGAATACGATTCATTGATCTTAAAGGGGACAGGTGGCAGTCTATACAAGCCTTCGAGGAAATGAGCTTCGGGAGATTGGAAATGAGAAGTGCTTAGAAGTCCTGAAGGCCCAAAATGGATCTGAGTCATTGATCAACCAGAGCCACGTGTCATCATATCCAAAGCTCTGGGTAAAAGCGCATGGAGAAGTAAGCCAGATTTGAGTTTTGATTTTCCCGAAGTACCGGAGACCCAAAGTGGATCTCTTCTATCCAAATCCAGAATGCCATGCATCATCAGATCCTCAGCTCTGAAGGTTTTGCTTAGGGGGAAATGTGGTTTGAGAATTGAAATTCTTGAAGACCGATTCACGAAGCAGATCTCAGCCATTGATTCGAAGAAGGAAGATCTTATCCATTGATCTAAAGTGCTAGAGTTGGGCCATTGATCAGGAAGCCTCATCTCAGATCACAAGATCAACGGTCACGCTCCATTGCGGGGTCAGAAGGTGTGCATGTTTTAAAATTTCAAGGGCGAGCCACAATCGGAACCATGGTTTTTGGAAAGGGACGCGTGATGGTTCATGGTGACTTGTGGGGACAAAAATAGTTTTCTTTCAAACCACCCTTGGTCAAGCCCGCAATCGCGCAATTGTGTAGGGTCATGGACCTATGTCACATTGAATATGGAGTGATGAAGAGGAATTGCGCCAAAGACTGAAAGCATTTGTATTGGTCACAGAAGAAGATATTATTGGCCTTGAGACGTTGGGATTGACTCAAAAGATTTGTATGGCATCGTCTCAACATTCATGGATGTCAGGCCTCATCCTGATCCTGATGAAGGTAGATATTGAATATGGGGGTGACAGTTGAGACCTTGTATCACCCCATAAATGGAAAACATGAAGAGAACGACCGTGAAGGCGGACTGTCCATCTGAAGCTTCCTTATCGACAGATTTTCCTGTAAAACACATAACTGTGCCTGGCTCACATCTGACATGAGGAGCCCTACACAATCTGACAGAGCAAGCAACGACTAGAAACTTTGAATGTGGGGGTCCAATCACACTCCTGGTGTTTGCAACATTGTTGGGTATTTATAGACAGTTTTGATATTTTGTTAAGGTCGAATGGTTGAGCTAGGCTCCCTGGTATTGTAATATTTTGATTGAGAACAACTGGTTCTCTAGTTATGTATTTGTTTTTGAGACATCTTGGTTAATCTAATTCAACTTTCTTACTCCATATTATTTGTGTCTTATACTAAGAGAGTTCATGTTTGATTGATTCACATGGATTGTTGTAACTGTATTATGATAAATGTTTGATTATAGTATTGTTATGATTTCTTTCAGCTTCCTTGAAATTTGAATACAAGAGGACCTTGTGTTTAAGTTTTTCCTCCCTAGACTGCTGGAAAATATGATGTTCATAGCAAACCTCTACACCTTTCTTACTAAATACTCCTCCTAGTCACCCTTACTCCAACTTACCCACTGAAGTTGATTCAAGACCTCAATGGTTGGTGCATGCTAGTCCAGATTTCTGAGTTAGAATGATATTATTATTGAGTTTTCTCCATTTGACCACTCAAAACTCAATTACCTATGACATATAAACTGATGGGTACTGGGATTACCTTCAATGCAATCTGAAGGTGAATTCTAGTGCTAACATATAGAAACCTTCTTCATTTTTTAAATCCACCAACAAATGTTCCCACAAGGCATGTGCCCTTGTTCCAAAGGAAGCCATACTTGTTTATGTTTCCCAAGCTTGAGTAATTAGCTCCATTCTTTTCTTGATATTCTTCTCCAAATAGCCTCTACACGATGTGAGGATGCTTGAGGATCTTTTTAACTTGGATGTAGGGATGGAAGGCATCGTTATTGCCAAAGGACTAGAAAGAAATGGGATAGGAATCAAAGCTTCCTCCAATTCCTTCATTCGGTCCTTCAGTCTGAAATTCTTTGCCTCAATGCCTCCAATGGAATCATCAAGAGCATATTTGGTTTCTCGTTGAAGTCGAGAGATTTGGGATGATTGCATGTTCCTAAAGTTATTCTCTGAACGATATTTCCCTTTCTTGTTTCTTACATCTCTCTTTGAAATAATTAAATTTTTAGATTTGTTGTCAAAAACAACACTCTCGAATACGAAGGATTCATATTCGTCAAAAATATCGGTCCCAGCTGTTTCCATTAGGGGATTATGGTGGATCACATCCCCGATGATCAATATTGTGTGATACATTATCCATATCAGTCTCCAGTTCCATGTCTTCACTTTCAATTCCAGGCTCTTCCTCTTGTTCTAAAACATTTTTTCTCGTCTTCCTCATGGGAAGCTTGTGAGAACTCTCAATTTTACCCCAAGGAAGGTTCTTATCTGCTCCTCCATTGGAAGAATTGTGGGTTTATTTCTTACTGGGGTGGGTCATTGGAGCGATGCTTCGGGATGTCGTACTCTTGGGAGTGCCAACTGGGGATTGGAAACTCTTCTCAATGGGGCCTTTTCCCTGTTGTTCGTACAATTCATTGGTTCTTTGCAATGTTTGTAGGTCACCAGCATCATGAGCAGGAGTGTTGTTGACATTGTCTCTATCTTCATTTAGGAGTGTATGGATAAAACAATTGTTCAAGCCAAATACTAGTAAATGTTCTACAAAAGTCCCATTAGGGTCGAACCATCTTAGCCTTTCAACATATTTTAGGTTCAAGTTGTTGAAATGGCCTGTGAATTCTTCAATCTTCTTGACATTCTTGAACACGAAGTCCCCGAATTTCCAAGGCAGAGAAATAAACTGCTTTTTTCTCTTCTCATGGAAAAAATGCAACTAATAGTTGTATTGTCTTATGTAACAAACATTATGTATGTAATGTGACATGAAAGAAAAGAAAGATTTTCCATGGAGCCAAAAATCATTATTACACTATAATTATCCATTTGTTCAAGTGTCCCCTTCCTGTCCAAAAAATTGGTTTCATGGTCAGACATCCGAGCAACATCCTTCCCTAATAATAAATCTTTGAAAACTGAGAAAAAGTCATTAAAATCCTCATAAAAACAATGGGAGGCCTTGTGCGTCCACAAGGCCTAGTACCAGAAGGTTATTGGGTTGAATTCACAGTTTACCTTCTTCGACACAGACATTTTTGGAAACAAACAACAATGTTCTATCGCGAAAACCAAGTAGGATGACATATAAATTTCTTCTTCTATTTGAATTGTGACAATTGGGAACAAATTTCAATGGAAATTATCTTCCCCCAATAAAAAATGGCTTGTTCCTTGACCATGAAATACAAAATATAAAGAATCATGCAGGAAATGCTTGTTGTGGATTCTTGTCCCATTATTCTTGTAAGCAACCAGGAAATTTCCCGGAATGGATTTCTAAACGAACTAACCTGCAACCTTTTGATATCTTCAGGAACTGTCGTCGGGTCTTCCAGGAACTCGGGTAAGAGGTCCAACCCATTATCATGCTTTTTTAGGAACTCCTTTCCATCTTTTCCTCTGAAGGTCAATGTTGGCTTTGACAATATCAACATATTACGGAAGACCTAAGGTGACAAAGAAACATGAGAGTGGTCCCACAGTGGAATAATTATTTGTATTGAAATATATCTCTCGGCACACCAAGAGACCACCTCCTTACAGTCAAAGACTTCAAGTACACATCTTGCACGAGCAATTCCATAGGTCCAAATTACTTTATTCTAGACGGAAGGGGATGAGTAGTAATAATATGTCCTAGAACACTGGAAGTTATGGTCCTCATGCCCGAAGATGTTCACTATATCTCCATAGAATTGTTGTCTATTTGTTGCCATAAGTTGACGAGAACGTCCTTTTTCTCCATACGATGTTTGAAATGAACACTCAGAAGGGATAATATAACCCTTGGAAAATCTTGGTCTAATGTGTGTGAATGGGAGATCTTCTCAAGCCTTTCGCTCATTAATGACAATCTCTATGGTTCCTCCATGATGAGTTGTTAGCATTAAAGCTTAGTAATTGCACACTTAGAAAAAAGTGCGAAGGTGGCAAAGACGACAAAGAACAATTAAGGATTGGAGATTTCATGAACCCTCTAACCTAATGACCCACGAAAGACATTCCATGATGTTTGAAATGAACACTCATAATGGATAATATAACCCTCCACAAATATTGGTTTAATGCATATTAATGGGAGATCTCTTCGATCCTTTCACTCATTAATGACAATATTTACGGTTCCTGCATGATGAGCTGTTAGCATAAATCTTACTAATTGCATATTTAGAAATAAGTGTGAAGGTGGCGGGGGAGGGGAAGAGCGATTAAGGAATGGCTAAGTATGGAAAGCGGTCGGTCGAGCTTCAAAATAGGGTTACAAGGGATACTTAGGAGAGGTGAGGGCCCAATGGTCAAATTGTAGGTCTTGGAAGTTTTGAGTGCAAAATGTGTAACACAAAAGATGGGCATGATGGGACAGTCTAGCGGTCAATTTGTATATCATGGAACTTTGGGTGTTGTTTGTAGGTCGCAGAACAATGGAAGCGCAGTCTTGAGCCTGCCTGTCCGGGAACCCGCAATCGAAAAAGTGGCTAAGTATGGAATAGGGAAACAGTCGATCAGACTCGTTTTCGCTAATATACTGAAATTTGTAATGGATATACCATTACCTAACAAGATATTTTCTGCATGTTTTTGGACAAGTTGTGTAGGGATAGTTAGTGTGATTGTATCCTCGAGCCTTTAGCTCATTAATAACAATCTTTATGGTTGTTTCATGATGATTTGTTAGCATTAGACCTTACTAACTGCATACTTGGAAAGAAGTGTGAAGGTGGCAGGCACGAGGAACATCGATTAGGAATTGGAGATTCTATGAACCCTCCAACCCGACGATCCATGAAAGAAATTCTAAGAAATGGAAAAGTATGAAAAGCGGTAGGACGAGCTTCAAAATAGGGTGACAAGGGATCCTCAGGAGACGTGAGGACCCGACGGTCATATTGTATGTCTCAAAAATTTTGAGTGCAAAATGTGTAACATGGAAGAGGGGATGATGTGGGAGTCCGGCAGTCAATTTTTATATCGCGAAACTTCGGGTGTTGTTTTTAGGTCACGGAACAATGGAAGTGCAATCTAGAGCCGGCCTTCCCGAGAATTCACGATCAAAAAATTTGTTAAGTATGGAATGAGGAAGCGGTCGGTCGAAGTCGTGATATAAAAGCATGAGTGGAAATGTGAACTCATGAGTCTGCCAACCCTCGCACTTAGACATTTTCGAAAAAATGACTAAGTAACCAAAAAGAGAAAGTAGAAGGGAAAAAGAAAGGGGAATTCGGTTAAGTATAGAAGAGGGAAAGGAAGGGGATAAAAGAGAGTGGGAAAATAGAAAAGGGGAGGGCAATTTTCAAAAGTAGGAATTGGTCTCAAACAAGCCCCATTCTTGCAAAATCATCATTTTCTAGTCCGATATTTTAGTTACACATACTCGTTTTCTATTGTGCTTGTATCATTAAAAAAGGTGTGAGCAAATGAAAATATAAACTATAACTTGATTTTTGGCTATAACTATGTATAGTTGATTTACTTGCGCTATTGATGTTTGGCTTTTGTAGATAACAATGGGTTAGGATAATTTTGCATTCTTACTATGATAAGGCCTTAAAAAAAGTAGAATAAGTAACATTTTTTCCAATTCAATTCTCACACAAAAAAAAAACTCTGATCCCATAATATTCATCTTTGTTTATTCGATAATAGGGAGGTCGATTTTGTAGATTGTGCTGTTGGTCATTTCAGGCGACTGGGGTGCGTTATCTAATGCTTTGATGAAGATTTGTTTTCATTTCAACCTGTGGGAGTAATTGTGTTTTTTATACATTGTTTAATGCCTTGAAATATTATTTCAAGTATTAAACTTCTTGCAATAGATAATTCATTGAATGGTTTGTTGTTTCCCTCTGTTTTTACCTCTATTATTTCAGTTGTCTACCATTACTCTACAACCAGCCAAGGAGAACCCTTGTCCATATCATATTTCTGATTTGACCATGCTTTTGTCTTGGTGAAACAACTCTCTAACTCACCAACAAATTCAAAAGAATGACCATTCCAAATTTTCAGTGGCCTGGATCTGCCCTTCAGAATTCAGGTGCATACTTTAGGAGAAAAGATAACTATGAAGTCAATTAGACATCTCTACATGCTCTTCAATCAAAGAATAAAGAAAGTGAGTCATAGTTATACTTTCCAGGATGTGTTTTCATAAGAGAAACATCAAAAAGCTACAGAGAAAACAATGGAGGTTTGTTGAAATAAACTTATTGTACTGTCAACTTGACCGTAAGAATAACAATGAAGAACTTGAATTTTAATATTGTGGTTGATTTCATAGCCCCATTTGACTTCAGCTAGCACATATCATTTGTTTTCAAAATATTTGTGAAGAAGAAATTTGATAATTTCATTAATAAAGTAAAATTACTCAAATAGATGCCAGGGGATGAAAAACCAATNAGGAATCAAGGAAGCAAGAGGGAAATAAGAGATCGTTCACTCAGCAAGGTTGATATGAGAATGAAACTTCTTGGGTGGGGCCTCAACTCTCGCATTGTGAATTAGTGTTTCTATGTTCTATCTACATTACGAATGGAATTAAATGTTGGTTTGAAACTGTGTGAAATTCATTTATGTTTCCATAGAAGCCTCATGTGATCGACACAATCCATTGTCATATAATTTTTCAATGTTTAATATTTGATCAAATTACTTGAGTTAATACAATATTTAAGAATTATGATACTATCGAACCATGCAAATGATAAGAGGTGTTAAATCGAGCAAAGAAGCACCAACAAAGATTCCAAGGCAATTTTTTATTAGTAAATCTATAAGAAAAGTAGTGGGTAATATATATTTATCCATTGACATTGAACTGAGTTATTTTCACCAAATCATTGAACATACTTGTCATAAATATAGGTAGATTTGCAAACAAACAAACAAAACATGCATACAATTATGTGTTGTTCATATAGTGCGACAACATGCAGAAGGCATAGACAAGCTCTTGAACATGCATACAAAAATTATTATCATGCTATTTTAGGAACTCCTTGCAGTATTCTGCTTTGAAGGTCAATGTTGGCTTCGACAATATCAACATATTATGGAAGACTTGAGGTTACAAACAAACAAGAGAGTGCTCCCATAGTTGAATAATTATTTGGCTTGAAATATATCTCTCAGTGCACCAAGAGACCACCTCCTTACAATCAAAGACTTTAGGGACACAGTCTGCACAAAAAATTCCAGAGGTCCAAATTACTTCCTTCTGGGCGGGAGGGGACCAAGAGACCACCTCCTTACAGTCAAAGTCTTCAGGGACACATCCTGCACAAGAAATTCTACAGATCCAAATTACTTCGTTCTGGGTGAAAGGGGATGAGTAGTAGGAATATGCCTTTGACCACTGGGAGTTCTGGTGCTCACCCCCTAAGATGTTAATTGTATCTCCATAGAATAGAAGGTTTCTCCCACAATTGAATAATTATTTGGCTTGAAATATATATCTCGACGCATCAAGATACCATCTCCTTACAGTCAAAGACTTCAGGGACACAACCTACACTAGGGACAAATCCAAACCCTAATCCCAAACCCTTAAAATGAAAGGAAAGGATACATATCTGAGGGCCAGGACCACCATCCGAGTCGAGAGACTCAAAATCTCGAGCTGCAAAGAGGATATTGCGTTCAATGTTAGTTTATTTTTTGAATCCCCTTCCTTTGGTCTTGTTAGGGCCGTCATCGCCGAGATGGGAAGTGCCCCCCGTTATGGTGGATTTCAATTTGGGTGCAGAACTGGGAACAATGTCTACATTTCCATCATTCATCGTCATATCATCATCCATCAGATCATCTTCTTCCGGCTCGAAATAGACGGCATCAAACTCTGTGCCCGCCATTCTTTCGTGCTTTTCTACAAAATCCTTGAAATTTGGAGCAGGCGATGGATATAAAAAGTGAATATAGGATATACATGTTTATAGGGTTACAAAACAAATAAATGTAGGGGGGAAGGATGTACATATTTATAGGGTTATAAAAACAATAAACGCAGGGGGGGTTGTTTGAGAAGGAGGGGTTGCCTTGGAATTATTTTTCTTGAAATATATCTCTCGGCACACCAAGGGACCATCTCCTTACTTACTTATGGGCGAAAGGGGATGAGTAGTAAGAATATGCCCTAGACCATTGGAAGTTCTGGTCATCATGCCTAAAGGTGTTTACTTTATCTCCACAGAACTGTTGTCGATATGCTGCCATAGGTTCACGAGAATGTTTGTTTTCTCTAGATGATGTTTGAAATGAACACTCAGAAGGGATAATATAACCCTCCACAAATCTTGGTTTAATGCATAACAATAGGAGATCTCCTCGAGCCTTTCGCTAGTTAATGACAATTTCTACAGTTCTTGGTTAATGAGTTGTTACCATTAAAGATTACTAATTGAATACTTAAAAATAAGTACAAAGGTGGTGGGGACAACGAAGAGAGATTAAGGATTGGAGATTTCGTGAAGCCTCCAACCCGACGACACGCAAAAGATATTCCATGATGTTTTAAATGAACACTCGAAAGGGATAATATAACCCTCCACAAATCTTGGTTTAATTTGTATTAATGGGAGATATCATCGAGCCTTTCACCCATTAATGACAATATTTATGGTTCCTGCATGATGAGTTGTTAGCATTAAAGCTTAATAATTTCATATTTAGAAAGAAGTGTGAAGGTGGCGGGGACGACGAAGATCAATTAAGGTTTGGACATTTTGTGAACCCGCCAACCCAACAACCCACCAAAGAGATTCCAAGAAATGGCCAAGTATGGAAAGCATTCGGTTGGGCTTCAAAATAGGGTCACAAGTTATACTCAGGAGACGCGAGGGCTTGATGGTAAAATTGTATGTCTCTGAACTTTTGACTTCAAAATGTGTAACAAAGAACAAGGCATGATGGCGGAATTCGGCGATCAATTTGTATATTGTGAAACTCTGGGTGATGTTTGTAGGTCGTGGAACAATGGAAGCGCAATGTTGAGCACGCTTGCCTGAGAAATGGTGATCGAAAAAGTGGCCAAGTATGGAATGGGGAAGCGGTCGGTTGGACTCGTGATATAAAAACATGTGGCATATTCAGAAAAATGACTAAGTAATCAAAAAGGGAAAGTAGAGGAGAAAAAGAAAGGGGAATTTGGTTGTCAATTTGTATATTGGGGAAGTCAAGGTGTTGTTTGTAGGGGACAAAACAATGGAAACACAATCTTGAGCCTGCTTGGTCAAGAACCCACGATCAAAAAATTTGTTGAGTATGGAATGGGGAAGTGGTCGATCAGACTCATGATATAAAAGCATTAGTGGAAATGTGAATGCGTGAATATCCCAACCTGCACACTTAGACATTTTCTGAAAAACGACTAAGTAACTAGAAAGGGAAAGTAGAGGGGAAAAAGAAAGGGAAGGGAAATTTTAGGAAGCGGGAATTGGTCTTAAAAAAACCCAATTGACGGTCTTAACAGTAACCATGAAGTGCATTAGACATGTGAACTGGCTCTTCAATCAAGGAATAGAGAAAGTGAGTCATGGTTATACTTTCTAGGATGTGTTTACATAAGAGAAGCATCGAAAAGCTATAGAAAAATCAAGGGAGGGTTGTTCAAGTAAACTTATTGTACTTTCAACTTGACCATAAGTATAACAACGATAAATTTTAATTTTAATTTTCTGTGGTTGATATCATAACCCCATTGGAATTCACCTAGCATATATGCTTTTATTTCAAAATATTTCTAAAGAAGAATTTTGCTAATTTCATCAATCAAGTAAAAGTGATAAAATGAACTACATATTACATTTGCTTCACCCCATTGATGGTCTTAACAGTAACTATGAAGTGCATTAGACATATGAACATGTTCTTCAATCAAGAATAGAGAAAGTGCGTCATAGTTATACTTTCCAGGATGTGTTTGCATAAGAGAAGCATCGAAAAGATACAAAAAAATCAATGGAGGGTTGTTCAAGTAAAATTATTGTATTTTCAACTTGACCGTAAGTATAACAACAATGAGTTTTAATTTTAATTTTTTGTGGTCGATATCATAGTCCCCTTGGAATTCACCTAGAATATATCCTTTTATTTCAAAATATTTCTGAAGAAGAATTTTGGTAATTTCATCAATCAAGTAAAAGTTCTAAAATGAACTACATATTACATTTTCTTCATAGAGCTTACATTAAAAGACAATGGAGGTCTTGTAAATTCTTTAAGATCATAGAAAAACCACTAAGATCCCGAATCTATCATCCAACCATAATTCAAAAATAGGGCCCATGAGAACCTTTAAGTATAGTACGAAAGCACATGAACAAAAGTCTGTCAAACACAAGACAGGAAAAAATCAGTGAAGATTGGGCATTGTATCTCATCTATAACCAAATCCCCAAATGGGCACCAAGAAATTTTTCAATTACTATATTACTATGAACCAAGATCACTATGAAAATTTTCTTTTGATAGTACTATGAACCAAGACCACGTTGACCTGACAATGTTCTAACATTACTAGTTCTGAAAAAGAGTGTCAGCATTTAACTTAATTGAGTTTGAACCATGCCAAATTTGCAATATTATTGAAAATGCCTGATGGTTACATTTAGAGGAGAAAGACATTTTGACGGATCAAAGGATGGTCCTGATTTATTCACAGCTGAATATTTTGTATGAGGTCTTTCATCATGCTTCTCATTAGTAGACTGAACAATCTTATGCGCTTCTAGTTCACTTTCTCATGGCACTACAAAACTCTATTCATATATTGATTGGGTGGCATGGACAGATACAGATTAGATTGTTTCATTTCTTGTCAACACATGAGATGATTTTTTTTTTTTATTCAGCCAATATGCAGTATGGAATTGTCCTCATTTAATGTAAATTTTCTATGGACGTGAAAGTCACGTAACATGTAGACATTGTTTTCCTTTTTTTGTAGGTATACTTCATACGAAAAATCTTCCAACCCAGGAAGCACATGTTGTAATATATGTTGTCTAATTGTACAATGTACAATTGTGTTGCTGAGGGTTTGAATTGCATCGTTGAGGCAATGTCTATATATGTAAGGGAATTGTTTACTGCATCGTAGGCAATCAATTGTGCAATCATTTATGAAAGCAAAGGCAGAAGCAGGAGAGTTTCATTTGGCACATACAGGCATGAAGGGCGTCGAGTACTCATTTGTTTCAACCAAAACACCCTCAACTTGCGCATGTGAGCATAGTAGTTAATATATTGAACAATATAATATAGAAGTGTACAACAAAAAATCTGCACAAAATTGTTTAAGGAAATTTTTATGTGCAAAGTGTGGATAGACTTGTAGATGTATACGTACAACAATTGTCCAGCTAGTTAGTTTCTTGAGATCCTGTACTATGTTTGTTCGCAATTATGTTACAAATGTTGCTTGGGTTATGCAAAAGATCATTTCTTTAACATCTATTTTCTTTGCTATATTTATGAAGAGCATAAGTGGGAATTTCCCTTTATGCAATTGTTGTTCCATTGAGCAAAACAAATTTAAATAGGTGTCGAAAAATTGTAGCTCCAACATGGAACAGTGTAATAGTTGTGTAACATAACTGAGATATATGAGCATGTGAAAGTAAAGGAAAAAATTGGATATGGAGAATGGTACCATTGCCTTGTTTTTTTTTGAATCTCCATATTTTATATGGATAATGTGTTGGGAGCCAACTCTTCTCACGAGTGTGACAAATGCACCAATGGTTCCAATTGGATAAATGTTGTTTCTATGTGCAAGTTCATTGAATGTTTTGTCCAGTACAAAATGATATTCTGAACAAACCATGGGAACTTTTTCCACAATACTTGTTTCATTGAGCGATATAATCCGATCACAATGACCATGGCCATATATTGTTTTCAGTAATATATTAAAATTTGTAATGGACATCCCATTACCTGGAAAGACCTTTTCTACATGTTTCTGGACAAGTTGTGTAGGGATAGTCAGTGTGACTATCATCATGGCTTCGTTGTATGTCATGTCAACATGCATAATGCATCTATTTTTGTTTTCCTTGTCTAAGTAGGTGCTATACATGACCATTATGTCCCCTACAAATACTTGTCTAGTTCGGTGGGTGTTCAATCCTTCTATCGATAGTATATTGGGTGTTATAAGTTTAGACCTGGTGACATTTTTTGAAAAGAAAAAGTAATGTGACTGGCAGTTTGTATCATTTTTTTTTGGCATAAATGTACAAGTAGATGCACAATTTGGATAAAGTATGCAGGTAAAATTTTTGTAACCATACCTCTTATTCTGTGGAGCTTGCACTATGTTGGGCATTTCACTTGCACTTGTCGATACTTCTTGTGAACTAAAAAGCATGTTTTGTAGATGACATAAATATATTTATCATGGCATAGATGAATAACTAACTCGGGATATTTGTTTGCTAAACATAGGAAGAGCACAATGTATGAATATTTATCTTTGGCCTTGTCGTTCTGTTGATGTTTGCGATGATTGACAACTCATGCCCATGTCACTCATCCAACGTTTTCTGATGCAAGCATGTGTACATGAATAGTAGAACGACTATATAGGAATATTCATTGTATATTGTTCATAATTGTTCTGGATGTCACATACAGGCTCGAAGGGGATGGAGTATGAAATAGGGTGTCAAGGGATCCTCAGGAGACGTGAGGACTCGATGGTCAAAATGTATGTCTCAGAAATTTTGAGTGAAAAAATGTGTAACATGGAACAGGGCATGATGGGGGAGTCTGGCGATCAATATGTATATCACGGAACTCCAGGCATTGTTTGTAGGTCACAGAACATTAGAAGCGCAATATTGAGCCAGCTGACATGGGAGTCCGACTGTCAATTTGTATATCGCAGAACTCGGGATGTTGTTTGCAGGACACAAAACAATAGAAGCACAATTTTGATCCCGCCAACCCGAGAACCCACGATCAAAAAAGTACCTAAGTATGGAATGGGGAAGTAGTCGGTTGGACTCGTGATATAGAAGCATGAGTAGAAATGTGAACCTGTGAGTCTTCCAACCCGCACACCTAGACATTTTCAGAAAAATGACTAAGTAACCAAAAAGGAAAGTAGAGGGGAAAAAGAAAGGCAAATTCGGTTAAGTATGGAAGAGGGAAAAAAGGGATAAAAGAGACTGGGAAAATAGAAAAGGGGAGGGAAATTTTCGGAAGAAGGAAGGCTCAACAAAGGCCTATTGTTTCCAAATCATAATTTTCTAGTCCAATATTTTATCCACCTACTCGTTTTGTGTTTTTGATTTACTATCACTATTGGTATACCTTTTCGAAGATTGTACTCCAACTTCCTATGTTGTGGCATATAAGATTTCATCCTCTTGTCCAACAAGGTTGTTTCTTTCAATGTAGCAATGCAAAAAATACAATCAACATGAAGATAAGTTGGTATGTAGAAAGACATGTAAAAAAATAAATACAGTTCTATTTATTTCAATGTAGTAGTACAGAAAATAAAGTTGACATGAAGTTAAGTTATTATGTAGGAAGATATTTAGTATCTACATAAAATAAACTGGGTGCAAAGTAGTAGAATAAATATACTGACAATAAATGAAATATAAAACAATGGAATATGAAATAAGAGTAAAAGCATGCACCTTTGTATCTCTTCTTCTAAATTTGTAGTTAAGAGCTCTTCGTCTTCTCCAGTTATTCTGTTTGTTTCAATGTGTGAACACACAAAATACAATGAACATGATTGTAAGTTGGTATGTAAGGGAAAACATGTAATATGTACATACAATAAATGAGAATCAAAGGAATAGAATAAAATATAGAGTTAGAAGCATGAACCTTTGTTTTTCTTGATCCATGGTTGTGGTTATATAGAATTTTTCCTGGCCAAAATATATAACAAGATAAAAAATATTAAGAAGTTGGACAATCCTAGCTAAATGATTTGGTTTTGTACAACAAAGTATCCAGATATGCTTTGAGACATGGAAATATGATTTTGTAATATGTTTGATGTATATTTCATAATTCAAGTACAAGACAAATTGTATCATGGTCAGACCAGTATGTGTCTAAGATAAAGAGGGTGCATTGTGAAATGGGCACATTTGACCATACATGGTCAATAAGTGTATTTTGTAGATGCTTTATCTTAACCAAAAGAAAGCAAAGATTGTAATTGCACATGCAGTTTTCCAATTCCCTTTTTATGGCACTATTTCGTAGCATGTCAACATTGAAGTCTCTTAGAATGATAATGGTTTTTTTCAGATGTAAATGGTGTAATGCATTTGAAAAAAAAAATCATTATGTTGGCAATGTTGCACGCGGAGCGGCATAGAAATTGAATAGTGCAATTTGCAATCCACTAAAAATTACTCTTGCTAGCACCATTTCAACATCTTTTTCTTCGAAATGCATATGATCCAAAATTGTTATATTTTTTTCACTAATATCATCACTCCATGCGTAATGTAACTTGATATGCAAGTGTGATTTGAAAATTTATTATTTTGCATGTATAATGTCATGTATGTTTCTTGAAACCACATAATATCAGATTGCATTGTTTCATAGTCATTGAGTATATCATTCATATGTGCATTTAAGCTTCACGTGTTAAGTGAGAGAATTGATACATATGAATTTGTTTGTATGGATTGGTAATCATATTGCAGATGAAATTTTGCACTAGTTCAAAGGCGTTGCATCTCAGTATCAACTTTATATTTGAATTTGAAGTTATTTTTTTGTAAGAGCACTTAAAAATACAAAGACTCTATGTTTATGACATGGAACAAAGTTGCCTTTACAAGTCCATGTATTTGTATTCCAACAGGGTCGAAGGCAACACTATCAAGTGTTAGTCCTTGTGATTTGTGGATTGTACGTACAAATGCAAGTTGAATTGGAAATTGTTTTCGAATCTTCATTTGACCTGTCTTTGTCGATGTTGATATTGGTTTTGATATTTGCAATATAGGTGTCCATTCACGCAAAGTGTTTGAATTATATAGATAAGCTAACTTGTTGGCTTGTCGGTGGCCAATGTGTGGGTCATGGAACTTAATCCAGAGGATATCAATTTTTTTTGTTTTGGTATAAGCTTTGAGTATTTCATCTGCACCATTCACTAGGCCATCCTATGAATCATAGTTACACGCATATATTTCAACTAGCATGTCTAATTTCAGGACAAGTTGCAAACGAAAAGTTGTTGTGTGTTGGTGACATGGTACATTGCCATGGTTTTGTTCTTCAAGATCAATTGAATTGATGTTGATATCATTATCAAGCATGAGAGATAACATATACTTGTTATGCACTGCAACATCCTTATTCTTGTAGAATAGGTAAGGAAAGTTTTGGTCGATCGGGGTAGGTCGCATGCAACTTGAATTGATATATGTTAAGTCATCACATGTTTGGTTGTTTGTCCACATTCTATTTAGAATTGCAATAAATTTTTCATTTGTCTAGCGCATTGTAGTATGTAATTCAAAGCACTTTATGTTGTCTTTCCAAAATCCATGCGTCATTGTTTGCATGTTGACCATAGGTTGCTCAAATATGATAGAATATTGTATGGGTTGTTCCTAGTAAAGATCCCCACAGAATACCATATCAAGGTCTCCAAAGTATTTGGTTTTGACATGTTTTGTGTTTCTCAGTCAATTGTCAATGGAATATAAGAAGTAACTTCCAATCAAGGATGCCTCATCTATGAACACAAGTTGTATCTCATCGTAAATATTTGACAAGGTATCTAACATTTCTTTGTTGAGTGGAAGAAAATGCGACTTGTTAAAAGGCATCAATAATGCAAAGTGAATTGTTGTTCCACTAGCATTATATGCATATTTTCATGTATATGCATTACATATCAAGTGCCTTAAAGCATTTTCTCTATGTATATAGTAATGAGTACATGTTACTGGCTCTTTTCTCATGAGGTAGTCAATGTCATCATTTTCCAAGGTCTCAGCTTGTTTTTTCCTTTTCCTGTTCCTATACAGTGTAGACATTGTCCTGGAACTTTTAGGTCCTGGAAATTTCTCTTTATAACTTACTGAAATATGTCACCGTTAAAGATGGATAATGCCTGAAAATGGTGTGCAATTTTGTTGCAGATTGGTTACCTTTGTATCATACTTATCCCTTCTACACCTACCTGCATTTTTCTTCTACAAGAAAATTTTGCAAACGCATGTAGGTACTCATTCCAGGGCAAGGTGGGAATATCATCAAGGGAATGGTGGGAAGGCTAGAGAATTTATTTATTCAATTGAGGCATTATATATACACTTTGTCACATAAGTTAAAGGACAGAGATTTGTAATGCTAGAAAAAATGACAGTCGAAGTTGTGCACACAAAATTAACATACATATGGTTCAGAGTTTGGAGAAAAAAATGGAGCAAAATTTAAGAGCAGGAGGGAAAGATATGCCAACCTCTATGGAAAGTCTACAACATAGGAGTGATGAATAAATACCAAAACATTCTTATTTGCAAACTCTAAATATTAAACAGTAAATAATGAATACGAATGAAATTATGGTATTGAAACTTACTCATCAATGATGAACAACATAATTGCAAGTTCAATTGCGAGTGTAGGATTTCAACCCTACAAAGTGCAATTGCAGGTCCTAGAATTACCCAGGATTTGCATTCTAGGTTCTAGAACTTTTTTCTTTATAAATTACTGAAATATGTCACCAACAAAGATGGAAAATGCTTGGCAATGGTGTGCAATTTTGTTGCAGCTTGGTTATCGTTGTATCATACCTATCCCTTCTACACCTACCCGCATTTTTCTTCTACAAGAACATTTTGCAAAGGCAACAAGCTTGACATCATTTTTTTCATGTGAAAGACACGGGTTTGATTCTCGTACTAGATAGGTAGGTACTAATTCCTGGGAAATATGGGAATATCATTGAGGGCAAGGTGCGAAGGATAAAGAATTTCCTTATTCAATTGAGGCATTAGATTTCCACTTCGTCAAATACGACAAAGGACCAATATTTGTAATGCTAGAAAAAATGATAGCCAGATTTGTGCAGATGACATTGGCATGCACATGGTGCAGAGCCTGGGGAAAAAATTGGAGGAAAATTTAAGAGCAGGAGAAAAAGATATGCCAACCTATATGGAAAGTCTGCAGGATAAGAATGATGAATAAATACTTAAACATTCTTACTTGCAAACTGAAAACAGTAAATAGTAAACAATGAATACAAATGAAACTATGGTATTGAAACTTACTTGTCATTGATGAACGACATAATCGCAGGACCAATTGCGGGTGCAGTACTTGAACCCTGCAAAGTGAAAAAAATGCTACAATTGCGGGTGCGGGACTCCAACCTTGCAAAGTTGAAGCAAACAAAAGCAAGCAGCAAGCAACAAATCGGTGAGCAAGCACCAACAGCTCCAACTGCAGGTGTAGGACCTCAACCTTGCAAAGTCGAACCAAACAAGAACAAGCAGCAATCGACGAACCAACGAACCAATGAAGAAGCAACAACCAGTGAACCAGTAAAGAATATATGTATCTTCAATGATGACTAAATTTCATTCTAAGAATACAAGAAATATGAAACATATGATGACTATGTGA
>JASDQU010244810.1:17030-46443 GCA_032191745.1 Picea mariana | reverse complement strand
TCGAGGAAAAATGTACTTTGTTAGGCATGTTTAAGTAAACATTTAAGGTTGTTAGGCATGTTTAAGGGCCTCATGCTATGTAAACATTTAAGCTTCTAGGCCTATTCAAGTTCCTCAAAAAGAGTGTCAATTCTCAAAACTTTCGGTATATAAACATTTCAATAAAAATAGAAATAAAAAAATTAATAAAAAACAACGTCGATGCTCAAAACTTTCGGTATGTAAACATTTCAATAAAAATAAAGAAATAAAAAAAGAATGTCGATGCTCAAAACTTTGGATATCTAAACATTTAAAACATTGGGACTAACAAAGCTCGCAATAAGACGTCGAATCTATTCTCCAATGAGATGATGACATATAAGGTTTTTTTTATTATATAAAAAATAATGTTTTTAGTTCTCTAGTTCGAACAATAGAGATTATGCAAAAATTTATAGTCAAAAGACATATTAATATGAAGTCAACGAATTATCGATTGCTATAGTCCCTCTACACCTTCAACAACGACTAATAATATATTCATACACATAAAAGTGTAAACAATTAAACAAAATAATATAATAATAATATAAGAAAAATATAATATAAATAAAATATATCAAATTAATAATAAAAAATTAAAAACAATTCTTAAAATAATATATTCATACACATAAAAATGTGAATAATTAAACAAAATACATTATAAAAATATAATATAGTAATATAAAAAACATAATATAAATAAAATATATCAAATTAACAAGTGAACTATTGGTATCGGAAGTCCCAACATTTTGATCCCCGAAATAACGCATCAAAGTTTTGGCTCGATGTACATAATGATGTGAAGTGTGACGTTTCCCAGTGGCGGTGGGCCCAATCACCTGATACCTGATATATTGGATCAAGATATTGGTAAATTTGGAAGGTGCAAGGTCGAGACCCTGGTGGTCTCTCCCGGTAGGTCTATAGACTGTATCGGGAGGACAATGAGTTAAGGACTGACCGTTGATCGACATTAGAGGAGACAACGGTCCAAATTTCTGTTGGAAAGGTAAAATCGATGGTTGTGGTCAATTGTGATGGGTAAATTGATCGGATATTAATAGAGTTCCAGCCCCCGCAATTTGAGCACATGGTGCAAATAGGAAGACACACATCGACGTGTCGCAATTGTTGGTGCCCCTCTGTATTGGGATTGTAACCAAGAGCTAGCCCCTTGCAGTAAAGCCCCCAATCATAGCTCCTGGGAACATGGAGAAAGTTATTCCGCTTGGGGTTTCCATTTGTGGTCCTATGGAATTTTAACGTCGAGAATGATAGTGGGTTCAAGTCTGTGACGTCAAGGCAGGACAACATTGAGAATTGGAAGAAAGCACAAGAGAGAGTGTTGAGGAGGAGATCAGGACCTATTAAAGGTAATGAAGTTCAACTGCTCTGAGACTAGCCTTTTCTTTTTATCCTGGGTACAAGCATATTATGTACCGCTTGAAGTCCTTTACCTACCTTGAGCAAGGGACTACCTAACTAGCGCTTATATTTTTCTTACCCTATAGAGATACCTAAACATAACTATATGGGTATACGCACTACCTTACTTATGGTGTTAGAGCCACTTATTGCTTACATATTGAACCAATTGGTTAGCTATGGAGGCTGAAAAACCTAGGTTGGCTGGCTATATTGGAAAGACATGCTCCAAGGGAAACCATATAGGTTGAAACCCACAACACTGATCGGATCATGAGAAGAAATGTGGCACCAACATATCAATCAAAAGCATAATACAAACCAATATAGAGCACAACATCAATATATCCATCATGTTGTAGTGACTTTCCCATAGTTAATTAGAAATTGTACCTGCCTTTGCCCGCACCACATGATGAATTGAACTAACTCAATTCAATTCCTTCAATAATGGGATCTACTGCATCTCGATTGTCTTTTGTATCTTGTTGAACTAGATTTAATAATGGAGGATAGAATGCCATTAGAATTGGATCTTCTTATTTTGGCTCTCAAAATTCAATAGGTTATGGTTCTCAATATAGATGTTCTGCAAAATCCGTTGCTAGATTAGGATTTGGAGAAATTACTGAAACCTGGGAAACTAGGTTTTTGTCTCAATATGGTTATAAAACTAATGATACAATTATTTTGTGCTTGTTGTTCACGCTTTGTTGTATGTCGTTTCTTCATTTGTTGATCATGATTCACTTATGGTTCTACCCTTATCCGCAGGAAATGATTAGCCTATAGTGAATGATCATCGGCATGTGAAATCTTTTGGATGGACAACTTTGACTTGGCTGGAAGTGGGGTCTCCCCTTTCCCTTTCTCCTCTACCTTCTTCTAGGTTGGATCACTACATGATCGGTGCACTCGATATTTCTATTTTTTCATTATTTTGTACATCGACAAAGTGACAGGTGGTGACTGCACCACTGCTCAAATTAGTGATGCTCATGTGATTTCTCGCTATGGATATTCAATGAATGTTTATGATTCTTGAACTTAACCACTAGCCTATTCACTTCGACAGTTCCACTTTATAACAGTAGGTACCAGTATCCTACTATAACACCCATGTTTCCCCCAGCTTGTAAATATAAGTATAACTTTCCAAAATATTGTGGCAGACTAAATATGTGTGAACTCTAGATTTGATGAACCTTTTTCTATAAAAGGTAATGTATGTATTTATGTTATTAATTAAATATGGATAGTGTTACACAACTGTTGAAAGGGGGTTTTTCCAAGATAGACCATGGTGCTATGAGAGAGATGGTGAGGGGAAACCATAAGTGGTTGAGATCACCCCCACCAAAACAGTACCTCATTGGATTTAATTTCTCAAACCTAGAACTGTCCTTTGACCCAGAAATAAATTACCAGTCAGGTTGGTAGCTGGAAGAGTCCTCCTCAGGAGTTAATGAGAATATGGGGAAGAGTACCCATCTGCAAGACTTCCATACCTGACCCCGAGCTAGGGATTCAGACCCACACAACCTTTCTAAAGAAGGCAAGAAAAGAGGTAATTCATGGGCGAAGGAAGATCTCTGAGAAAGTAGAGTCGAAAGACCAATCTCAAGAAGAGAAATGATCACTTCCAACTCTCTAGTTTGAGAGATATATAAGAAACAAGATTGTTCTGGGTGTAAGAAGTTGCTGGCAACGTTTTCAGTTCAAGTTGATAAATGAGGTTGACAAGTGACTGTGGAAGTACTCGTGCAGACCTCCTTTCTTGGTACAGATAAAATCGGTTGCCAAGATCCTATGGGAGGAGGAGAGTAACCTTTTTCCCTGACTATCGTAGAGAAAGAAGGAAGAGTCTCTCTCAGAGCAGCATAATATATCTCAAGGGTGTCCATCGGTAAATTAGTTCAGGAGTGGTTGTGTCTATGGTTGGGTGGAAACAGACACCCCTTTCAGCAGTCGCTTCACGATCTTTGGTTTCTAATAAGTATTTTCATACTTGTTGGCACAGGGGCAGACCCGGGGTTCAACGCTACAAGAGTGCACCAACAAATCCCTAACTACCATCCCTTTTAGCAACACCTATGGAGTAGATGAAGTCTCACCCGAGGTAGACGTAGGGGTGGTTGCAAGACTAAGGTGTCTGCAACCTTAGCTGGGACACATATCTGTGATTATATCGATTATAGAGCACTTATAATCGATCATTCATCAATATTCAACCCTTATTATACTTCACAGATAGCACAGAGCATCGCAACATTCACTTAGATATAAGGTATATTAGTACTTAGTAATAGTAAAACAGATTAGATTCAATAGATCAGCACTAAGCATCTTCATACATATTAGATCCACTATTCATACACATCGAATAAGCACAAAGCATAAATATATCCATCTAAATATATTGAAGCACTTAGAAAAAGAAGAGATAAGCACAACAAGTCAAGGCACAAAGCATAACATGCAGATTTATGTGGTTCACCCCCACCCTGGGGCTACATCCACCAACTCTTCTTCTTTATTATCATCGGCCAATCGATTATAAGCACAAATCCGTATAAACCCTTACTTCGCAAAGGACAGAATATCTATGCAACTCACTAGATCCTTCTTCCTTGCCTTTTAGCACACAACCTTCTATATCTTCACACAGGGACTTGCACTAAGCTCTGCAAGTCTATACAGAATACACAAAAATCTCGATCACATAGATCCCTTCTTGGCACTTAGCCTATATTACATAGATACAATACAATCCTCCACGACTAGATTCCTAGATGTTTATTTATACATTACAAAAGTAGACCTAAACGTGGGTAAACCCATGGGCCGACATCCCTATCCCATTACATTGTCCCAAAACCCAAAAAGGGATCCGAAAGTGGACCAAGATCCTTTGATCTCTGCTTTTTCTGGCACTCCATCTTCGACAGGTTGTCGAAGTCACAAAAACAGTCAAATATGACCAAGTAACTTCAAAATTTGGTCAAGGGATAACATGCCCCCAACACTCACATGTGACTCGTCCCGAGTCACTTTCGTATGAGAAATTTTGCCTTGAATGCCTCGAGCTCGGCTCAAGCTACTTTGACCTACTGCAATGCTACTGCCTCTTGCTCAGTGAACTCCTAGATGAGTGTGTCATTGACTGGTCCTTCTAGGTGTTGTTCTGTTGCACTCACAACTTGTCCAAGTTCTACTCCTTGGCTTTCAACTTCAGTGAATAGTTGGCATGCCTTCTCTTGCACTGGTTGAAGTCATTGAGAGAATTCCATCACTTTGGTCTGGATCGTGTGGATCTGTTGTTGGGTTGTAAGTTGCTCTGGAAACCTCTTCATCCTTTCGACTGGTGACAAGGCCTTTAGTTGCGCCTGTAACGTATCTGCATACTGCTTTGCTTCTTGGATCTGCAACTCCAATGCTTGTAACTCTAGATTCTTCATGAGGTTTTTGTAAGTCTGAGTGCTCCTAGAGATCAACTGCTTGCACTCCAAGGAAAGGGATTTTATTCTGCCAGCTGCATTGCAAGTAGTTTCCTCTCTTAGGTCTCTAAATTCATGAGGGGTCTCCGGCACAGTACGAAGTTCCAAGTCTGTGATGCGTTGTTGAAGCTGTTGGATCACTTCTTCAAGATCTGCCACCTGTTGTGGAATTCATTATTCAGATCTCACTTCTATGATGGTCACAGAGCGAAGTGCTCTGTTGACTAGTTCCTTTACTTGTAGTTGCTCTTTGATCAACTACTCCTTGCTTTATTGTAGCTCTACTTTCTCTTTGTCCCATTGTTCTTGAAGAGAAATTTTTTCTCGTTCGACAGCACTGCGTTTCTCGACAAGTACTCCCTGTACCTATTTCAAAGCCTGGATGGATTTAGCTGTCTCTTCCTAAGCTCGTCAAAGGCGAGCTTCAAATTTATCGACGATCTGGTGCAATTTGGTTGGCTCATCTCCTGGTTCTACTGTTCCTACTGTCAGAGGCATAGTGGAGACTATGCGGCTAGACTGGAGTGCCTACTGCACTCCTTGGAGTTCAACCTCGATACGATTATACATCTTCTCCTACTTCACCTCTTACTTCTCTAATACCTCCTATGAAGCATCGTTCACAACTACAATGATGAAATTAAAATCATCCAATGTGAGGGTAGTCTGCATCTTGGTTACAGGGGTTCTAGGTTTCTTCCAGGAGGAATATTTCAGAGGTGAAACCTTCCATTTCTTCAACGAATCTTCTTCATCCCTAGGCGGTGGTACTTCTCCTTTCTATAGTTCAATTTCTTCACCTTCGATCTCTTCGCCATCACCCCCTTCATCTAGTGAAATGGATGAAGTCGTCAAAGATGTGATGTCTACATCGTGAACCTCTTTAGGATTCTTCGTCTTGATTGGTTCGGGTGTATCCTACGCAACTTCTAAGCTATCTACGTCGGACAAATCCACAGGGTTGGCTAGAAGAAGGAGGTTTGTCGACCATTCCTTAGTGATTTCCTCTAAGTCTTCCTCTGTTAGCTTGTAATATGAATACAACTGCTACTTGTTCTCATCAACACACGTTGTTATATAAATGAAGTGGCGGTCCGCACTGAACTTCATTAAGAGTCAAAACATGTGGAGGGTATTCGGGGTCATTAGAGGCTCAGACTGGATGGCTTGTTTCAACTGGTTGTAGTAAGTATGGAAGACGACATTGGATTTCTACTGCTTGTTCATATCATTAGAGTACCACAAGGTACTGAACTTCGTGGCCAAAGGTTTGAAGGGCTCGATGTCGAGGAAGGTCGCACCTTCCGTCATTTCCCATGCAATTAATGCGATTAGGATGAGAAGCCAGCTAAAGTGGAACTCATGCCCTTGGTCTTGTGCTTCTCTGTAATCAAGATCCAACTAGTTTACAAGGTATTGTACCCAATTCATCTGTATTCACTCTGTGCACTTTCCTACTAGGTCAACTATGAATCCAGTCACTTGGGTGCGCCGATTCTTGTGAACTATCTTGCTTGAGATCAGCTGACATGTGAGGCACACTGCGTCGTTCTGGATAGAGGTTACCTTGTAACCTCGCGTGCACTTCTCGACATCGCCATAAGTCTCTTTGATTCCATGTGCTAATGCTCTATCTGAGGTCTTTCCAGGGTAAAAATTCTGTGGGTCAGGGCCCTACATGCTCAGCCCTGTGACCTGGTTGATCAAGGTCAGATCCACAGTGATGTGATGGTTCAACCATAAGTAACCTCTGTGGTAGCAAGATAACAACAATTTCATGCATGAGTTTACTTCCTGGTGTTAGCCAAAGTGCGGGATCTTCATCACATTGATCAGTGTGGACTATGTGAGGTTCTAGGTCCATGGTTGTGGGATAATCTTTAAATTCTTGCCTTTAGTCCTAGTCAGATACTTTTGTGGGGTGAGCATGCTGTAATCCTTCCTATCACCAAGGTTGAAGTCATTGAACTTCAATGCTGCGAGCTTATCATGGTCGACTCGAAATGCACGTATCCCTTTCGGGAGGTACGCCGTGACCAAAGAATAGTCAAAATCTCTGGGCACACTGTCTCGGTTGATGGCATCGCNGGGGGTAGGTAGGCAGGTAGAATGCTCGGAATCAACTTGGTGTTCGCAATGTCATCTCTGTGCTTCGTTCTTTCCTCTGTCATGGTTCTGGAAGTTCCTGCTCCGCGAGAAGTCAATGGAGACACTTGGACTCCTCCTGTTGATTATTCTTGCACACCTGCAGACATCCTTCTTTCTGACATCACTTTCTCGGTCCTGAGATCAGCAAGTACTTCCTTCGCAAATTCTTCAAGTATGCTAAGATCTTCGGACATACGCTCTCTGGATAAATCATCGGGGTCACAATGATCTTAGAAACTGCTCAAGAATGAAAAACAAGGGCGCGATGATCATTGTATACACTTTCTAGTCTGAGGGCTTCAAATTCTCGGTTGGAAAAAGTGTTCTTCGAGCATGGCGTGAAAAGATAAATAGGATATCTTGGCAACGGTTTCATTTGCAATAGGTATGAGCCTCATTAATTCATGTCCTATCCATTATGGTGTGGTCTGATGGTCTGTTGATGAGCTATCAATGCTTTTCGATCCATTTGGAGTGGTAGTCGAACAGATATATCAGCCTCTAACAACTATATTGCTTCGCCACGGTGAAGTTCAAATTCTACAAGTTTTCCTTCTACTAGGTACCCTCGGGAACTTGTTGTAACCTTTAAATCTTAGCCTTCTTCTTATTCATCTTTCTAGCCTTCTTCCCTGTGAGCTTCGTCTCGGTGATTCTTTTCCCATTCTGATTCTTATTTTTCTTGGACATAGTCACTTCGCGCTGCTGAGATTCTCTCCTAAGACTCAGGGGAAATACTTCTTCTATATCTGAGACAGATACTTCAATATTTTGTGATTCCTCTAATGTTCTTGCAGCTTTGACATCTGGGCTTCTAGTGTCAAATAGCTTTGATCTGTTCTCCTGTTCTTCAATCAACTGCGCGATCCTTCTGGTCATGAAATCTTTTAACTCTTGTCTCTGTTGTTCTAATACTTCTTCTTCATCCTTCTTTATGGCTTGATCTCTTTCAATCCAAGGTTTTCCAAGTAACATAGTAAATGGGGCATTGTCCTCAATAAACTTGATAATCTCAAAATCTTTTTCTGTTGAAGTTCCATTGACATTCATAGGTATCAGAGTGACCCTCCCACATAGGTTTACCAGTTTCCCTCTGAATAATCTTATTCCTCTTAATGAAGGGATCATAGCAGGCCTTCCTATAGCTTCCCAAGTTCTCTTTGGCATAATGTTCACTGGTGTTTCTTCATCAAGGACAGAGTCAATGTCGAAGTCTCCTATTCTTACTTCAATGCATTCTTTTTCTTTAAAGATCTCTGGTAGCCTAATATGTCAGTGATTATTCAAGGTTTCTTTCATCTGCAACAATACCTTCTCTAATTCTTGTTGGGGTTCTACTATTTATGGATCTGCCTTAGGGTTTTCTTCATTGAGATTCATTCTTTCAATCTTAGCAATCATTCTAGGGAAATCCAATACTTCATGGTCCCAAGATTTGCAACATAGGCAAATAGATATTCCACTAGGGCATTCCTTATCAAGATGTCCCAGTCTTCTACAACTGTAACATAGGTTTAATCCTCTCTTCCTTTTAAATGATCCCCAGCCTCTTTTGTACTGCAAACTAGGATCATGGTAGCTAGTCTGCAAAAAATTATTTCTAGTATCCTGCATCCATTTGTTAGTCCAAACATTCTTTCTATGCATAGGTATAACATATATATCACTGTACTTATCAGATCTATTCATATCAATCTTTCTTTCATCTATCAGAGCCGTAGTTTTCAAGCTAGGACAGAATCTATCAAACATACCTAGATCCATACTCTAGAAACAAAAATTTCCACTTATTTTACTTCTACAGAGAAAAAATCTTCCAGATCTAAGAAATTTTAACTATTCTTACCTTTATCAGAGCATAGAGCTTACCGATCTTACCTCTTTTCTGCAAATCTGACCTCTTTTCTTCAGAAACTTCCACTTTTACTTTTCTTAGAGAAAAAAGCGTTCAGATATTGCTTCTTTTCTTCAGATATGTCCTTTCTTCTTTAGCACAAATATTTTCAGATCAAGTGGATTATTGTGCACTAGGGCATAGATCCATGCACAGAGCTTCCACAGTTTCAGGGTGAATATTTGCGCAAAGCTTCTTCTTCCTCAGTTCCCAGCAATCATAGTTTCAGGTCCCGACAATGGAACCATTTGTTGGCACAGGGGCAGACCTGGGGTTCAACGCTATAGAGAGCACCAACAAAGCCCTAACTACCGGACCTTTCGGCAACACCTGCGGAGCAGATGAAGTCTCACCTGAGGTAGAGGCAGGGGTGGTTGAAAGACTCAGGTGTCTGCAACCTTAGTTGGGACACAGATATGTGATTATATCTCTTATAGAGAACTTAGCATCGATCATTCATCAATATTCAGTCCTTATTATACTTCCTAGATAGCACAGAGCATCATAGCATTCACTTAGATCTAAGGTATCTTAGTACTTAGTAATAGTAAAAAAAAATTGATTCAGTAGATCAGCACTAATCATCTTCATACATATCAGATCCGCTATTCATACACATCTAATAAGCACAAAGCATAAATATATCCATCTAAATATATCGAAGCACTTAGCAAAAGTAGAGATAAGCACAACAAGTCAAGGCACAAAGCATAACACATAGATTTACATGGTTCACCCCCACCCTGGGGCTACGTCCACAAACTCTTCTTCTTTATTATCGTCGGTCAATCGGTTATAAGCACAAATCCGTAGAAACCCTTACTTCGCAAAGGACAGAACATCTGCGCAGCCCACTAGATCCTTCTTCCTTGCCTTTTAGCACACAACCTTCTATATCTTCACATAGGGACTTGCACTAAGCTCTGCAAGTCTATACAGAATTCAAAAAACTCTCGATCACATAGATCCCTTCTTGGCACTTAGCCTATATCACATAGATACAATACAATCCTCCTCTACTAGATGCCTAGATGTTTATTTATACATTACAAAAGTGGGCCTAAACATGGGTAAACCCATGATCTGACATCCCTTTCCCATTACATTGTCCCAAAACCCAAAAAGGGACTTGAAAGTGGGCCAAGATCCCTTGATCTCTTCATTGTCTGGCGCTCCATCTTCGACAGGCTATCGAAGTCCCAAAAATGGTCAAATATGACCAAGTAACTTCAAAACTTGGTCAAGGACCAACAATACTCTGTGTACTAAAATGGAAATGGTGATTGAATATATACATATTTTTATGACTAAGTTCTATGTTGAATGATTAAGGTAGACATTTGTATTGTCTCTCTGTGAACCCATGCTTTTGAATGGTCTTCTTCTTGCATCAGTTTATCAGTTAGAGAGTTATAGGACGTAATCCTGCAAGGGAGTCGAGGTAGGATTTACTGGAATGCTTAAGTCATGTCGGCCTCTCATATCTACCTTCGTGGGAATACCAAGTTCAAACCCTATGAAAGGATGGTGTCTCCTTCAAACCTTTGACCCATGTGACCGAGGGCTCATTCCCATGTTCTTAACCAATTCATGGTTAAAGGAATTAGTGTGTAGCCACGAGAGTTTTTGGGGGACCCATATGACCAAGGTATGGGAAACTTTCTCTATGCACGAAATTAGCTAAGCCTTTATGGCTTTGAAACTCCAGAATGTTATGACCTTACCATTTGTAAATCAGTCAAAGGCAACTGGTGGATATGGTTACCCACGAGCTTCACTGACGCCTGGCGGTTTCCCTAATCATGGCAGATAGACTTGTCCCACCGTTAAACAGTGACCCATTTACCAATCATGAAGTGATGCAAGCCACAAATCTGAGGATATTTGGGAGTCTCCTTGGTCATTGGATCTACGTCGAGGTAAGTCTATCGAATTCCTACTTCAAGAGAACAAAGGTGTTACAACACCAAATCCCTCGAATGTCAAATTTATGAAGTAACGAGGACTATAGATCTAGGGACCCTTTGGGATCTCCCATAACCGTTATATCTATACCATGGTCAACCCGACGCTAACCCCTCCGGGAGCAAGGAGGAAGTCACACCACGGATCCCTCGAATGTCGAAGTTACGAAGTAACAGAGGTCATAGATATAGGGGCTACATGGAAACACCTTAGTCATGAGATTGAAGGGTTTGGAAGGCTATCAGTCCGGGGTGACATGGAATGCTAACGTCACCAGGGTGACATGGACCCACGTTTGACGTGCCACATGTCACCTGGATTCGAACGTTTTGCAGGCCTTATGTGCATATTAAAATTTCACATGTGTAACCCACTATAGGGTCCACATGTCATCTCTTCCTTATCACGTGTCACCCCTGGCGCTTTCTTACTTAGTCCATTTGGCAGGTGGAGTGCTCAGGATGCACCTGTCCTTGCCTCCGCATCTAGTACGTCACTACATGCGAGGGTGGACCCTTCGGGAGTCCGAGACTTCGAGACTCCGAAAGTTTGGGATGCAGTGTCGGGGATAGAATGGTAGGCCCGAAGGCTAAAGCCACGTGGAAATATTTCGGGCTCCTTTGGGAGTTCAAGAATTCGGGACTCTAGAGGACAGGTGCGATGAAAGGAGAAGAGACGTTCAACGCCGAATGTTGAACTTCCCTCTAGTTTATTTGTTAAATGAGGATCAATTCCCACCGATGGATTGGACGGTGGATGAACTTCCACTATGGAAATAGGTATTAAAAGATGGTATGAACAAGATGAACCCACATGGGCACCACGTGGCCATCAACTAATAACACCTGAATAACTGTGAGAGGCCCTAATTTGCAATCCAAAGCTCGGTTTTGAGTCTAGTAGCAGTTGTTAGAAAGCTACGAATGAGTAGAAGAGGATGGATACCTTAGAGAGATTATTTGAGACAATCAAAGCAAGAGAAATTTTGATGTCCCATCCCTAGAAAGGGTATTTAGGGGTTGGGTGTGTTATAAATTGGTATCAGAGCATGTTTACAACACTTGGCTTGATTGGGCTCATGAACGATCTGCATAAAAGTATTAATTGAAAACTTTTAGGGGTGACACCCTATCTTACCCTATTCCTAAGAGGCTTAGTTAAACCTCTACTGAAGAAAGGAATGGAACTTATGTTGTTGTTATATGTTTTGCAAAATCTGAACTATGTGATGTTCATAAACTAATGGATCGTTAACTAACGAAAAATGTTCTATCAACACTCAAGAAGTCAGTAGACCTTAGGAAAAACTACATCATAAAGGATGGTGACACACTATCAATTGGGTGAAATCTCCCACAATAGAGCGGAAGAATATGATGAAAGGAGGGTGGTGGAAACCCCTCCATATTTGGTTGAAACCGTAAGAATCCTCATGGAAGAATTACAAAGTTGTAAGGATGACAATGAAAGGATGATAAAAGAAAAGAAAAAACAAACTGAAATTAATGCAGTCCTACTAAAAATATTATCATATATATAAAGGCAACTGCAACATTGACCAACAACCAGTCATGTGGACAGACATCACACTAATAAAACCTAAAGTCCACCTAAGATAAGAAATCATGGTCTTGAAAGTGGCCACACCAGGAGGAGCACCTCAAAGAAGGCCCAACATGGAGCCAAGAGACACACATCGGAAGAATCCTCTGGTGAGGAAACTGATAACTCTAAGGGAAATTCTAGTAGAAAAAATAGTTCACATTCCTAAAGGAGAGGAAATAAGAGGAAACATTCTAATAGTCATGACCCTGAAGATTTCAAGAAATCCAAACCACCCACTTTCGATGGAGAAATTAAGAAGGGGGGAGAATCAGAAGTTTGGTTGCTTGTCTTGAAGAAGTACTTCAGAGTCCATGACTACTCTCAAAATTTAAAGGTTTGAATAGCCATTTTTAACCTAAATGTAAAGGCCTCCATTTGGTGGGAGGACCTTAGGAATGTGAAAGGAATCCATGAGAAGGACTTGTCATGGAAACAATTTGAGAAATACTTCAAGAAGAAGTATATGTCAGAGAAATACTTTGATGGGAAGACCAAGGAGTTCTATAAGCTCAAGTTGGGACAACTTACAATAGATGAATATATCAACAAATTCCCTGAGCTGATAAGGTATGTACACTACATAAAGGATGAACAGGTAAAGATGCAATGATTTATTAGTGGAATTCCTTATTCCTTTCGGAACAGAATTGAATTTGATGAGCCAAAGACCTTAGAAGACACTATCCATAAGTCAAGGTATTTCTATGATAAATTCAAGAATAAGACAGAACCTCATGAGGACTGGAAGAGGAAAATTAATTCGGGACTCAAGAAGAAGGGGTTTAAACCCTCAATATTTAAGAACTATGGGAAGGGTTTTCAGATGATCCTTCCTACTAAAAGTGTATATCAGCAAAGTTTCCCCTCTCAAAGTGGAAATATACCCTTTGGAGCAACCTCGGGTAAGACTCATAACGCAAAGAGAGAACCCTTGAAATGTTGGGGTTTTGGACAAGAACATCTGCTGATAGACTTCCCATATAGAAAAGAAAACAACATGAGTATCTACAACGTCCAAGAGGCTACCACATTCAATGATATGGCTAGAAGCATGCCACAAATTTATGCATCCTTGGATAATAGACAAGCCGACCACCAAGCTTCAGTGGTGGATATGGAAGGTATGATTACCAACCATCTAGTTTCCATTTTAATAGACCCTAGTTCTAATTTGAGTTATGTTTCCCCTCAAACTATTGAGAAATGTAAATTGCAACAAGTTAAACATGTTAAATCATGGCTGGTACAACTGGCCACTGGAACCAAAAGAAAACTAACAGAGGTCATACCAACATGCCAATTCATTATGAATGGATTTCCCACCCAAACAACCCTAAACATGATCCCTTTAGGATCTTATGATCTATTGATTGGCATGGACTGGTTGTATTCCCATAAAACCAAGTTGGACTGTTACAATAAAACTTTGGAGTGTGAATATTAAGAAGGGAGAAAGGTAACCCTACAAGGGATTCAAAATCATGTCTTAGTGAGACAAATATCATCCCTTCAAGTGAAGAAGTATTGCAGAAAAGGATGCCCTTTATATGTAATACAGGTGTTGGACTTTGTCGAGAAGAATAAACCCAGCTTAGAAGACCATCCCATATTACGATATTATAGAGATGTGTTTCCAAAAGAGGTATTAGGTCTACCTCCAAGAAGAGATATTGACTTTCCAATAGAGCTTGCACCCGAAGCAATGCCAGTGTCTAGAACACCCTATAAAATGAGTACACTAGATCTAGTTGAGATAAAAATATAGCTAAAGTAAATGATGGACAAAGGATACATTCAACCTAGTGTGTCTCCATGGGGAGCACCATAATTGTTTGTGAAAAAGAAGGATGGCACACTCAAGTTGTGCATAGACTATATGCAACTCAATAAGATGACCATTAAGAATAAGTATCCCTTGCCAAGGATCGATGACTTGTTTGACCAATTAAACAGTGATGCAATTTTCTCAAAGATTGACTTGAGGTCTAGATACCATCAGGTCCGAATTAAGGATGAATACATCCACAAAACAATCTTTAGGACAAGATATGGTCACTATGAATTTGTGGTGGTGCAATTTGGGATAACCAATGCACCAACCACTTTTATGTGCTTAATGAATAATGTACTCAGTAAGTTTTTAGACATATTTGTATTGGTTTCCATTGATGATATCCTAATCTATTCCAAAAATAGGTAAGAACATGAAGAACATCTCAAGCTAGTGCTTCAAGTACTAAGAGAACATCAACTCTATGCTAATTTTAGTAAGTGCGAATTTTTCCATAAACAAGTCCATTACTTAGGCCATGTTATTTCTGAAGAAGGAGTGGCAATTGATCTTGACAAGATCAAATCCATTATGGATTGGCCTACCCCAAAGGATGTATCCAATATCAGATCCTTTATGGGCCTAGCAGGATACTATAGGAGGTTCATAAAAGGATTTTCCAAGATCGGTTGCCCAATCACCTCCCTTCGGAAAAAGGGAGTTAAATTCCTTTGGACATCAGAATGTGGAGAGAGATTTCAAGAGATGAAATGACTTCTAAACAATGCACATGTGTTGAATATTGTAGACCCAAACAAGGACTTCCTTGTGTGTACATATGCCTACAAGGAAGGAATTGGATGAGTCTTTATGCAAGAAGGACATGTAATATGCTATGAGTCCAGAAAATTGAATGAGCATGAAATAAATTATGTGACCCATGATCTAGAATTGGATACCATAGTGCATTCTTTGAAAATGTGGAGGCATTACCTCTTGAGAAGAATATTTGTGCTTATGATAGACCATTGTGGCTTGAGGTATCTATTTGATCAACCAAATCTCAATGCTAGACAAGCTAGATGGATGGCTCTCCTTAGTGAGTTTGACTTTGAAATCAAACATATTAAAGGAAAAGAAAATAGAGTGGTTGATGCCCTTAGCAGAAGAATGAAAGTGATTCACTTGGCAGCTATAAGCACCTATGAAACGAACGTCAAGGAGATAGTCAAAAGTGCACAAGAAACATATACGGTTTTCAAGACTGTAAAATCATACTTGGAACAGGAGCCCATAGGGCTGAAGTATGAGGGTTATCAATTACTAAAGTATGGCCTGCTAACTTACAATGGTAGGTTGTATATTCTAAATTGTGACAACTTGAAGAGGTTCATAATGGATTAACTACACAAAAATCCATATACTAGTCATCTTGGTTATCAGAAGATGATCACAACCACTAGGAAGTTATTTTCCTAGCCCAAATTGAAGAAGGATACAGCTGATTACTTGGCTAAATGTCTAGAATGTCAGTAGGTTAAGGTTGAAAACCGACATCCAACAGGGTTGTTGTAGCCCCTACTGATCCCATAATGGAAGTGGGAAACCATCTCCATGGATTTCATCACAGGATTACCAAGATTGACCAAACAGAATGATGCCATCATGGTAGTTGTGGAAAATTTGAGAAAGGCTACTCACTTCATTCCCGTCAAGTCAACTTGCAAGGCAATAGATATTGACATTATTTTCATGAAAGAAATATTTATGGTGCATGCATGCCTAAGGAAATCATAGCCGACCGAGATACAAAATTTACTTCAAACTTTTGGAAATATTTTTTTGTTGGTTTTGAAACTAAATTGCTATTTAGTACAGCCTACCACCCTCAAAATGATGGAAAGGCTGAGAAGATAAACCAAGTGTTAGAGGACATGTTGAGGATGCATGTAATGCATCAACCTAAGAAGTGGGAAGACTACCTACCACGGCTATAATTTTCCTACAACAATGGCTATCAAGAGTCATTGAAGATAAGCTCTTTTCAGGCCCTCTATGGTAGATAGTGCAAAATTCCAAACAGGTGGGATAACCCAATAGATAGAATTACATACAAGCCAGATATGCTAAATGAAATGGAACAACAAGTAATCCAGATAAGGCAGAATCTCAAAGTGGCTCAGGATAGACAAAAAATCTATGCAGATAGAAAAAGGACTCTTAGAGAGTTCACAATAGGGAATCATGTGTATCTCCGAGTTAGACCTAAGAAAATCTCCTTGAGAATGGGAGCATGTGCCAAGCTGGCACATCGATATTGTGGACCATTTGAAATCATGGATAGAATGGGGCATGTAGCATATAGATTAGCACTTCCTCCCATAGTGAAGGAACATAATGTTTTCCATGTTTCATTATTGAAGAAATATATACATGATTCTAATCATATAATTGACTGGTTTGTGATTCAGTTGGAACCAGAGGGAGAATTCCTAGTAGAAACACAATGCATAATAGACAGGAATGAAACCTCACTCATGAACAAAACCATTGCACATGTCAAGGTGCAGTGGAAACACTTTGGTCCAGATGAAACAACATGGGATATGGAGGATGCCATGAAATAGGCATACCCATTTTTGTTTACTTTTGTATATACAGAGCACATCGGCAAATAGAACATCGAGGACAATGTTCCTTTAAGGGGGAGGGTATTTTAACACCCATGTTTACCCCATCTTGTAAATATAACTATAACTTGCCACGAGACAGTGGCAGACTAAATATGTGTGAATGATGGATTTGATGAACCTTTTGTTATAAAAGGTAATGTATGTATTTCTATTATTAATTGAATATGGATAGTGTTGCACAACTGTTGAAAGGGGGGTTTGCCAATATAAACCATAGTGTTGTGAGAGAGATGGTGAGGGGAAACTAGAAGTGGTTGAGATGACCCCCATTGATCCGGATTTTATGAGCATAAAAAAATGAATACAAATTATTAAAATATGTTTGACACAGAATAACACAGATACAATAAAACTAGTTACTATTCAATAAGGAAATAAGTTGAAACTATAAATGCAGTGGAAAACAAGCTTGTTGGAATGGTGGCGGCTTATCCCTAAGAAGAGATGTGACGATTGCGCTTATTCGCAAGAAGATGATTTCAATGAGGCTTTGAAGGAATTTTTACAATAAACATGAATTCCAAAAACCTAGACATCCAAAAACCTAACCCTTTGAGATGAAGCGCCAAAAGTCATGTGGGCCCCGTTGGGGTAAGCTAGTACATCAACTTCCCGAGGTCATAACTTTTGCATACAATCTTCGTTTTAGGTGAACAATAGAACGTTGGAAAGGTATATCCGAGGAATATATATTTTGTCATCATAATCTGACTCCGATTATGGTCTAACTACGGAGAGCCCTAAAAATGTTATTTAGGGCCTCAAAACGACCCTAAAAGTCACGGACCCGAAAACTAGGAAAAAACTGTCAAACTGGAAAACTGCCAAAATGAACTAGTTGGAATAGGTGGGAGGCCACCAACATCCATATGGATCAATCCTCCCCCATTAGGAAGAAATTTTCTCCATTGCGTTGATTTCCCCCATCAGATGAGGAAATTTCTGCTGAATTTGGCCCCGTGTGAGCCACTTGCCTTGGTGTAGGAGTTGCCCTGCTTTGACAACTCGAAAAAGTTGGATCTTTTTTTGTCAAGTGCACTTGACCTATGTATCCAAAATATGATCACTGGATGCCTATTGTATACAGTCAGGGTTGAGCTCTGTTGGTGTCAACTTCTTTGCGATCTCTTAGGTGTCCAACAATGGTGGGAAATATGGTCGAAGGTTAGCCACGTTGAATACTAGGTGTAGGACAAGGAAAGGAGAAATGTTGAGCTCAAAAGAATTATCACCCAGAGCCTTGGTGATGGTATACAACCCATAATGAAGTGGGTGAAGCTTTCGATGGGGCCCTGTAAGGTGTTCTTTCTACAAGTGAAACCAAAATTTGTCACCCACCTGAAACTTAAGTGGCACTTGGTGTTGATCATGGCACTGCTTGTACTTGGCATTGGACTTCTGTAAAATATCTTGAACCTGTTGGCAGATGTGTTGGATCCACTCAATGAACCGAGTGGCTTTGTCAGCTTCAGGTGGTGTAGGGGACCAGTCGGTCGAGTTGGCTACAGGGGGTAGTGCAACATCCATGGGGCCCAATGGTTGGAATCCCAACCCCACCTGAAAGGGGTTGTGGCTAGTGGAGTTATGTAGGGCTAGGTTGTAGTTGTGTTGGACATAGGGAAGACTCCCATACCATGTGTGGGGGTGCTTGTAATTGTACATGTGTAGGATATGCACGATCATTCAATTGATGACCGTCGTTTGACCATCTATCTAGGGGTGGAAGGCAGTGGATTTGGTGAGCTTAGTGTCTAGCAGTGACCATAGGCTCGACTAGAATGTGTTGAGGAACCAACTGTTCCGATATCAGACAATGGTTTGTGGGATCCCAAAATGTACCCATACTTTTTCAAAGAATATCTTGGCAGTGGCATCTATTGTGATGCTCTTCTTGCAGGCAGCCAGAATTGCCATCTTGGAAAAGTGATCAACAACCACAAAACACAGTCATTTCCCCTCTTGGTCGATGGAAGGCCCAACATGTAGTCCATTGATATGGATTCCCACAACTTGTCAGGAGTAGGCATAGGGGTGTACAGGCCCTATTTCTTAGTGGTCAGTTTGGAAATAGCATAGGCGTTGCAGGACCTGATATACTTGTCGATATCCTGTCGAAGTTTCAGCCTGTAGAAATGTTTCTGCAACACGACCATTGTCTTTTTTATGCCAAGGTATCTTTCCACCTGACTGTAGTGAGCTTCCCAAATAAGCTTTGTGCATCACTTGCTATAACACAAATATGGCCCAAACAACACAACAACCTGTCCTAAACATGGGAATAGAAATCACTGAGTTTGCACCCAACATTTGGTAAATGGTGGAGAAGTCAGGGTCCGTCTCATATAGGTGGGGCCATCCATAGGTCTCGCAGCCGCAAGAGTATAGCATTGTGGTGAGTTTCGCAACTAGAGGTCACTGAGTAAATCAAAAACTCAGTTGATACTTCCTTTTTTATACTTGATGTTGAGGTGGAGCTGCTGCAAGTATGTGGACCACTTCTGATGGCGGTCATTTGCAATTTTCCTTGGGTCTGCATATATTGTAGTGGCTTATGATCAGTGTGGATCACTGTCTCCTTCCCAAGAATGTAATGTCTCCATTGGAAGTAGGCTTGTACAATGGAGTACATTTCTTTGTCATAAGTAGGGTACTTACGTACATCATCTGATAGTGTCTCACTATGATATGCCACAGGGCAGCCATGTTGAGTGAGAACAACACCCACAACATAGTCTGAAGTATCTGTCTCAATCTCAAAGGGTTGTTGCAGGTCTAGTAATGAAAGTACTGGGGATGAGCACAAGCATTGCTTTAAATCATCGAAGTCTTATTGTTGGGACAGGACCCACACATTTTTTTCCTTACCACCACCCCTGGTTACTTGGCTGAGGACCCATGCGATATGAGAGAATCCCAACACGAACCTGCGATAGAAATTGGTGAGGCCCAAGAAGATCTGAAGCTCAATGAGTATGGTTGGGGCTAGCCAATCAAGGATGACCTGTATCTTGTATGGATCCACATGCACACCATGTTGATCAATGATGTATCCTAAGTAATGGAACCTTTCCATGCTGAAGGAGCATTTTTCCAAGTTTGCATATAGCTGGTGTTGTCGCAGGGTGTGCAGAATCTGTTGAATATGTTGTAAGTGTTTCGCCCAAGTCTTGTTTTAGATGAGGATGTCATCCAAATACACCACTACAAAATTATTGGTGAAAGGTCATAGTATATTGTCCATCATCCTCATGAAAGTTGTTGGGGCATTTGTCAAGCCAAAGGGCATGACAAGCCATTCAAAAATACCTTATTTTGACTTGGAGGCGGTCTTCCATACATTTATCTTTTCTATTGGGACCTGGTGGTATCCAGACTTCAAATCAATCTTACTGAAATATTTGGCCCCCGTGAGATGATCAAGGAGGTCGTTGATTCAGGGAATAGGGTACTGGTTCCGGACTGTGATTTTAGTCAGGGCCCGGTTATCAATGCAAAATCGCCAGGTCCCGTCTTTCTTATGCACTAGCATGATTGAGCTCCCACAAGGTGACAATACAGGATAGATGTGTCCCTTGTGGATTAGTTCTTAGATATGCCTCTTGATCTCCTCGTTTTCTAACATAGAGCGGTGATATACTGGCCCATTGGGTAGAGATGCGTCGAGGGTTAGATCAATGGGATGCTTGACCTGGCAGTGCAGACCTACCCCATTAGGTGAGGAGAAGATATCTGAGTATTCTTCCACGACCTTATCCACTTGCTTCTGTTGTGTATAGAAATCACCCACAGAGGCCCTGGATGTGGTTGCAATCTTTCACTCACTCTGAGAGAGAATCACGAAGACGAAAAATTTCTCGGTCTAATAGATGACCTTCCTACATTGCTTGACATATATCAAGGAGATAACACTAGGTGGTACGGCCTCGGGTATCTTGTACAATTTCATGTTCAAAGTAATAATAACACTACGAGGCCTAGACTCCTATACAACATGATGTTTCCATAAATACAATTGGCCCAAAACAACATTACAAACTTCGAGAGGAGCAACATCACACAATACCTCATCTTTGAAGGGTTTGATGTCGTATGGAAGTCGACATTGTTGGCTGACGTGGAGATCACTTCCTTAGCAAAGCCATCCAATGGTGTAGGGATGCGGGTGTGGCGTAGTCGGCAAGGATAGTCGCTTGACGACCTTTGTTGAGATGAGGTTCTTCTAGCTACCGCTATCAATGATGAAGTGTAGTGGGGTGCCTTTTACCCACATCTGTGAATGGAAAAGGTGCTCGCCTTCTTCTGGCTCGTCCGATTCACCAGGTTGGAGCTTGATGGTAGAAATAGTGACACTGGGTTCCGCGTTAATTATTTTTCTTCCCCTTTATGGTTTTGAATCAGAGATGGAATCTGCATCTGATTCAAAGGATTTCACTTCAGCCACCAGCAACTTCTTTGAGCGGCAATCAACAATGTTATGCCAAGGGCTCTTATAGAATTCGCACCACTTCTCGATATCTTTCTTTGTCTTTCTGATGTCCTTATTTTCTTGCGGCTTGGACTAGTTGTCTTGATACTGTCCATCTTTGCTCTGTCCTTTGTTCTGCGGGTTGGGGTTGCCCTTTCCTGGATTTTGCTGTGATGGGTTCCCAAGCCCAAATTGTCACGTCTTTTTTTTGAGATTCTGCTCGATTTTGACAGCATATCGATAGGCCGCGCTCAAGGACGAGATGTCTAGAAATTCCATTTCAGTCTGGATGTATCTATGCAGAGCACTGTGATACTTAAGCACCAAATTTCTCCCTGAATACTTGATACCCAACTTGGTGTGCAAGGTATGGAAGATATTTGTGAACTCTGGCACTGCTTGGTCTCTTTCTTGCCGCAGTGTGGTCCATTTTGTGTACAAGCCATCATAGCTACTGACAGGGTAGTATTTTTCCTTAATAGCATCCCTAAAGGATTCCTAGGTGGTCACGACTATAAATAATGAGGTTTCCTCTGTTTTCTTTTACTCACAGAAAGTTTCCCACCAATGTTTGACATGGGGAACAACTTTGAGGAGCGCAAAAGTAATATTTCTCTATTCAAAAAGTTATGGACAAAAAAATACCCTTCTAGTAGATTCAACTATTTTTCTACAGCATCTGTGTTTATCTGACCTTCAAATATAGGGATATCAAAGTCAATTTGTACCTTGAAGGGGGTGCCACCTCCTCTCGAGGAAGATGTGTCATCTGTCGGTAGCCGCTGAAGGATTTGCGCAAAACTCTCCATCATCTTGTTCCTTCGTTGTGCGAGGGCTTACTCAAGCAACATTTTAAAAGGATCTCATGTCCCATCATATTTATTTTCTTCCGCTATGAGAGGTCTATTGGGCATGCAAGAGCTTTTGTCTTCAAGAGAAACAAGCTCGAGACCCAATTCTTTGTACCATGACCTCATTGGGGACATGCATTAAGAACGACAAGGAGAAAACTGCTCTGATACCACTGATCCCGATTTTATGAGAAGAACGAAATGGATACAGATTATTAAAAATATGTATAACACAAAATAATAGAGATATAGTAAAATTGGTTTCTATTCAATAAGGAAATAAGTTGAAACTGTAAAATGCAGCGGAAAACAAGCTTGCTAGAATGGTGGTGGATTATCTCTGAGAAGAGATGTGACGGCTGCGCTCATTCGTAAGAACATGATTACAATGAGGCTCTAAATGCATTTTTACAATAATCATGAATTCCAAAACCCTAGACATCCAAAAAACTAACCATAGGAGATGAAGCACCAAAAGTCATGTGGGCCCCATTAGGGTAAGCTAGTACATCAACTTAGTGGGGTTGTAACTTTTTTATATGATCTTCATTTTAGGAACATGCTAGCTTTTTGGAAAGGTCTATCCAAGGAATACACATGATGAGGATTAAATTTTTCTACAGTTTGACTGTAGCGAGCCCTAAAAACGCTGTTTAGGGCCTCAAAATGGCCCCAGAAATCAAGGACCCCAAAACTAGGAAAAAACTACCAAACTGGAAAACTGCCAAAATGAACCAGTTGGAATAGGTGGTAGGCCACCGACATCCATCTAGATCACCCACCAAACTAGTACCTCACTGGATTTAATTTCTCAAACCCAGAACTGTCCTCTGACCCAGAAATGAATTACTAGTCAGGCTAGTAGCTGGAAGAGTCCTCCTCAAGAGTTAATGAGGAGATGGGCCAAAGTACCCACCTGCAAGACTTCTATACCTAACCATGGGCTGGGGATTTGGACCCATGCAACCTTGCTGAGGAAGTCAAGAAAAGAGATAATTCTTGGGAGGAGGCATATTTGAAAGAAAGAAGAGTCGAAAGACCAATCTCAAGAAGAGAAACGAATGCTTCCAGCTCTCTAATTCGAGAGAGAACTGAGAAACAAGTTTGTTCTAGGTGTAAGAAGTTGCTGGCAGTGTTTTTAGTCCAAGATGATAAACAAGGTTGATGAGTGACTGTGGAAGTACTCGTGCAGACCTTCTTGCTTGGTACAAAGAAAACCGATGCCAAGATCCTATGGGAGGAGGAGAATAACCTTTGTCCCTGACTATCGCGTAGCAAGAATGAAGAGTCTCTCTCAGAGAATCATGGTCTAGCTTGGGGGTGGCCAATAGTAAATCTATTCAGGATTGTATGTGCCTATGGTTTGGTGGAAACATGCACCCCTTTTAGCATTCGCTTCACGATCTCTGGTTTCTGATAAGTATTTTCATACTGTGTGTACTGAAATGGAAATGGCAATTGAATATATACATATGTTTATGCCTAATTTTTGTGTTGAATAATTATGGTAGAAATGTGTATTGTCTCTCTATGAACCCATTCTTTTGAATGGTATTCTACTTGCCTCAGTTTAGCAGTTAGAGAGTTATGGGACATAAGCCTGCAAGGGAGTCAGGGTGGGATTTACTGGAATGCTTAAGCCTTGCCAGCCTCTTGTATCTACCTTCGCGGGAATACAAAGTTCAAACCCTATGGAAGGAGGGTGTCTCCTTTAGGCCTTTCACCTGTGTGACCGAGGGCTCATGCCCATGCCTTAACCAATTCATGGCTAAAGGAATTAGCATGTAGCCATGAGAGTTTTTGGGGGACCCACATGAACATGGTCTAGGAACCTTGTGCTAGGCTCGGATGGAGCCAAGCCTTTCTGGCTTCGAAAATCTAGGAGTTCGGAGCTCCAGAATGTTATGACCTAACCATTTGCAAACCGACCAAAGGCAATTGGTGGTTACAGTTACCCACGAGGTTGACTGGCGCCTAACGGTTTCCCTAACCATGGCAAATAGACTTGTCCCACCATTAAACCTTGACCCATTTACCAATCACAAATTAACGCAAGCCACAGATCCGAGGATTTTCGGGAGTCCCCTTGGCCATTGGATCTACGTCAAGGTGAGTCCGGCGAAGTCCCATGAACGCAAAAGTTACAAAGTAACAGGGACCGTAGATCTAGGGACCCTTCAGGATCTCCCATAACCATTATATCTAGACTGTGGTCAGCACGACATTGACCCCTCTGGGAGAAAGGAGGCAGTCACATCATGGATCTCCCAAACGTCGATGTTATGAAGTACCGAAGGTCATAGATCCAGGTGTTACATGGACACACCTTAGCCGTGAGATCGAAGGATTTGGAAGGATATTAGTCCAGGGTGACATGGCACGCTGACATCACTAGGGTGATGTGGACCCATGTTTGACATGCCACATGTCACCTAGATTCGTGCGTTTCACAGGCCGCATTTGACAATTAAAATGTGACACGTGTCACCCACTGTAGGGGCCACATGTCATCTTTGCCTTACCGCATGTCACCCCTGACACTTTCTTACTTGGTCCATTTGGTGGGTGGAGTGCTCGGGACCCACCTGTCCTTGCCTCCACATCTGGTACGTCACTACGTGCAAGGGTGGACCCTTCGGGAGTCCAAGACTTCGAGACTCCGAAAGTTTAGGATGTGGCATTGGGGATAGACTGATAGGCCCAAAGGTCGAAGCCACATTGAGATATTTTGGGCTCCTTCGGGAGTTCAGGAATTCGAGACTCTGGAGGACAGGGGCGATGAAAGGAGAAGGGACGTTCAACATCGAAGCGTCGAATGTAGAACTTTCCTCTAGATTATGACTTAAATGAGGATCAAGTCTCGCTGACGGATTGGATAGTGGATGAACTTCCACTATGGACATAGGTATTCAAAGATGGTACAAACGAGATGAACCCACGTGGCCATCAACTAATAACGCCTAAAGAACTTCGGGAGGCCCTAACTTGCAATCTAGAGCTCGGTTTAGAGTCTGGTAGCAGTCGTTAGAAATATACAGATGAGTAGAAGAGGATGGAGACCTCGGAGAGATGATTTGAGACGATTAAAGTAAGCAAAATTTTGGTGCCCCATCCCTAGAAAGGGTACTTAAGGGTCGGGTGTGTTATACCTACAATGTTTGTCGAGTGGAAGACATTGAAGCATCTAAACAAGCATAAGAACCATAGTCATCAGATTCAGTTCCAGGATAGATCCATGCTTTCCCTCCATGAATCGAGCAATTACCATCTTAGCCTCCGAGAAAAAAGAAATCAATCATTAGAAGGTCTCATTGCTAGAATCTATTACGTTTCACATTACATACAATCCATTCTTCACACATCAATGGAAATGAAGTGACCATAAATTAATCATTTGGTCAGCTTCGCTCGTTGGGGAAATGGAATGAATTCTTATGAACAATGCACTCTAGAATTTGGTGACAAGCAATGACCTGAAATTGATCGTTTTCGGGTTATCTACGATTGGGAAATGCATTTTGTTTTGTTACATACTTAGCACCCTTAGCAATTCGAAAACAAGAAGTGATGGAAAATCGATCATTCAACTTCATTGTTGTTGGAGAAATGGCAGGCATTCTGATTATACAATGCACTCTACGTTCGATCACAAGAGCCATTAAGAAATTGATCATTTCACCGAAAAAGGGGTGAGAAAGGGTAGGCTATGGGTGAAGGGATAGGGTTTGTAGGTAAAGAACAAGATAGGGATTTCACAACCTACCAAAATAAGATATTTGAAAGCATAAGAGACAATAAATTTGCAAACTTAAGACTCCACCCATTGCAAGAATAGATATGTCTAGAGAGCCTTAAAGCGCATCCATATCCCACAACTAAGGGTTATATAATAGATTCTTCGACGATATCGATAACTACTGATGCTTAAAGTAAGTCATTCACTGATTCAAGGTGATAAGCTCGCTTATCTGTCTTCCCTGATGCTCTCTCTACTTCTAGTGCCCTTGACCTAGCTACTAGGTGAACCGCTAGAACAAGATTTGCTTAAGCCTTTCTACTTTCCTTTGCTCCCACCCCTGCGACCTACCTATGCCTCCACATCACTCCTTGGAACAATATGATATGCCTAAAATTACACTTGGAACACTATAAAATGTCGGAACAAAGCCTATAGGAACTACAGGGGATGACACCACATCTTATCTGGGAACACACACAGATGTTTGAGCACAACTCCTGGGAATAGGAGGAAAGGACAAAACAACACTTATAGGAATGCTGCTCTTGTCAGAACAAATGTTTATGCACATTTGGGAACATGTGCAAATGCTAGAACAATCTAATGGGAACATGAGATTATGTGGTAACATCACTTCTAGGAGCACTTCTAAATACTACTGGTGTTGGTTCTAGATAAACAAAATCACACGCTGGACGTGCCCCATCCAATTATTATCGATACTTTTCTACTCGGTCAATTGGGTATGGAGGTGTAGATTGATCACCACGGGTTGGGTAAGTCACAACCATGCAAGATTTATAATAAATGGAACGATCAAGCTAGAAGTGGGCGATCAACAACAAACAAAATTTTATTTACCTCGCAACAGAGTTCAATCGATGCAAGGTGCGTGTACCAATAGTTGCTTGCTATGGTGCGTTGCAAGAATTAATGGAGCTTGATGCCTTGAGTTAGATTTTAAGTTTTCAATGCATGAAACACAGAATAATAATAATAGAAAGAAATACGATCATATAACTCTACAGTTGGAGAAAGGGTATGAAACTAGGGCTTTTTGAACCTCATTTCACAAAACTGGTAAAATATCTTGAAAGCATAAATTCATGGCCAAAGAAAAAAATGATTTGCTTCCATCTGCATTGCTATGTGACGGATTGCTTACCACATCCTCATTTTTCTAAATACCTTGTCTTTGTATCTCTGAATACCTTGTCTATATATAAAAACCACATAATGGGAGCTCTCACGACTCGATTTCAGTCCACTTGACACCCAAACCCCTAATGAACATAGAGAGGAAATTTAAAAATGACCTTATCTTTACAAGCAATCCAAAATTACTCTAATAATGCCTTGCTTCAACACGCCAAAACTCGAGAGAGCGGATGAAAATGAAAGATACGATAACCAACCTTGAGAGAGTTGAAGAAAATAAAAGATAGAACGATGACAAATGTGGAAAACGATGGATCAAACTACGTGGGTGCTACCTTGAATGCGTAGACTTGCAACATATATCTCTTGGATCAAACTACCAAGATCATTAAGTGTCGACGTCAGTATAATTAGCTCTCTTGTTTAATAGGATCAACCCATCCATTCTCATACATCCGATGATTAAAGTAGACTGAGTTATCGATACTTCGCTTCTTTAAATGCATTTGAGCACTAAACATAGCTCACACAATGCTCATTTCTTTAATGCCTTTGCATACAATGTACAGAGTTAAGTGTCATTAAGAATCAGACTAAATGTTGGATCAAACTACGAGGATAATTAAGCGTGGTCGTTAGTATAATTAATGTCTGCATACAATGTACAGAGTTAAGTGTCATTAAGAATCAGACTAAATGTTGGATCAAACTACGAGGATAATTAAGCGTGGTCGTTAGTATAATTAGCTGCAACACAAACATGTTGGAATAAAATACGAGGATCATTAAGTCCATTAATGCTAAACATTGAATGACTTGAAGCTTGCCATAAGACCTCAAAGATATTAGCCAACCATATTTTAGAAAAAACATATTCTTTTATACAATTTTTTAATGGAAGGCATATTAAACACACTCAAAGGACAAATCCAATACTATATGGCAAGGATAAAAAGTATAGAAAGGTATAAAAAAATTTGAAGCATGAATTAATAAATGATTAACAATAAGGTTAAAATAATCTAACTTTTTTATTAAAGTTAAAATAAATCTTTATAGTAACCCTTTTTTATTATTATTTAGATAAAGTTTTAAAAAATATTCACTTTAAGGATTCATTTTTTTTCAATTTATTCTAGATACATCTATTATATAGACATCTACTCTTCATATTGTAGATGCACCTACTTAAAAATAACACATTTCAAACTCATCCAAGGCATTTCCTTTAAAAAAAACACATTTCAAATTTATGTAGAAATTACATTAAAAATGAAATAGGTTGAATTTGTAACAACCAAACCCCTTTTCAAGGAAAATGGGATTGAATCTACACTTTTTCAATAGACTCATATGCTCAAAAAAACAATAAAATATATAGATTAACTAAAAATCTAATTCCAATTAGAAAAAAAAAATATAAAATACTACATAAATAAACTGCTCCATTAATAATTTACAAGCAATATACTCTCCAATAACCTCTCACGTGCACAGTTGGTAAAAAACCCCAAGGTGCGATTTAACTCTCCGTTTAATGTGCACAAGAACAGGGATAACCACTCACGTTCAAAGTTGGTAAAAGCCTCCTAGGGGTGCGATTTAATGTGCACAAGATGTGGCACGCTGTACGAAAATTGACACCCCTCCCATCAAAGAAGCGAGCTGGCAAAGCCCAATTCCAAGGAGCCTTTGCGAAGATTGGGCAAGATCTCGCTGACTTAATCACTTGCTAGGGAATGCTCCTCCACACATATATATATGGGTGCACATACAACATCTTAACCAAACCATATCCTTTGTCCGGGTGGAAGAATAGGTGGTGTCTGCTGTCATTTTCCTTCAGTTCTCCTTTCTTGGTAGTTCTCCTGTCATTTTCCTTCAGTTCTCCTTTCTTGGCACTTAGATAAATTGATCCAGATCCATCTCCATCCATCCAAGAATAGCTAAGTTGACCTAGATCCATCTCCATCCATCCAAGAAGCAAAAATGGCAGGTTCTAGTTCTGCTGCCCCAATCCTGAAGAACGAGCTGGATATAGTGATACCCACTATCCGGAACTTGGATTTTCTCCAAATGTGGCGGCCATTCTTTGAGCCGTATCACCTCATCATTGTGCAGGATGGAGATCCATCGAAGACCATCAAAGTGCCCGAGGGCTTTGATTACGAG
>JASDQU010244810.1:501-13496 GCA_032191745.1 Picea mariana | reverse complement strand
AAAAAAAATAAAACTTTAATGAAAAAAATAACACTACAACTTAGACTAAAACCAATTGACAAACTTCTCAATTATCTCAATTATGGATGTATAGACTTTGACTAATGCTCTGATCTTTGCCCCACTTAACTAACTCAGATTCAGTTATATATAATTATATATAAGTGTCTTTCAAATAATCATTTTATTGAGCTTATTTAACTTTAATGTATGTTAATTAATTGATTTATTTGTAATGATAATAATAATAACCTAGCAGAAAATTAGCTCCATTTGTTCATTATAGTTCTCCTTAGCACAATAATGTTTCTACATCTACATGTTTTTGTTAGTCATTATGAAGACACTTGAATGGAGTTAGGATTTGGTTGTCATAACATGGATCTTCACCCAAAAAAATCACCTAAAATAATAACTAATTGGTATTGGTAAAGAAAAGAAAATTCATTGACTCCAAGATAGGGAACTATGATACAATACAAGTTGCATTTTCCCTACCTTAACCTTAGTGCTCCTCTCTAAACTTGAATAGGAAAAACACTTAGTTTCAAAAAAACACTTAATGATCTTCTCAATTTAGGGATTAGAGAGAGTTGAGTTTGGGTCTTGGTTCATGTTTACTGAGCATTCCTAGGATAGGAGTATTAGGATGTCAAGGAACTAGTATTAGAGAGTATTCATCGAAATGTCTGCTAACAACTTAAGAACAGTTTGGTTAGACTCAGAGAAGGCTTATTCTTTCACCCAAGATATTGTTTCAGTAAGGATTGTTTGACACAGAGTTGAGGCGAAGTCTTGTGTAGGGCGCAAAAGTTTGAGTTCTATATGAAAGAAGCTTCACTTGGAAGTGAAATCTTGTAGGCCAAGTAGGCTAAGTCCCATGAGTGCAGAAAGTATATTCCTAGGGCTCAAGGACGATGGAGTGCCCTGTTGATTTTTCAGAAAGTCTCTAAATCCCCGAGAAATTACTGAAACCTGGACAACTAGGTTTTTGTCTCAATATGGATTATAAAACTAACGATACTTATTTTGTGCCTATTGTTCATGCTTTACCATATGTCGTTTCTTCGTCTGTTGATCCTGATTCACTTGTGGTTATGCCCATATTTGCGGAAGCCATTGAAGTATCCTACAATGTTTCCCGAGTGGAAGCCATTGAAGCATCTAAACAAGCATAAGAACCATAGTCATCAGATTCAGTTCCAGGCTAGATCCATGTTTTCCCTCCTTTATGAATCGAGCAATTATTATTAACCCTAACTGCAATAACACTAAGATCCTACAATGTTTCCTGAGTAGCGAGTACCAGGATCCTACAATGTTTCCCGAGTGGAAGCCATTGAAGCATCTAAACAAGCATAAGAACCATAGTCATCAGATTCAGTTCCACGCTAGATCCATGTTTTCCCTCCTTCATGAATCGATCAATTACCATCGTAGCCTCCGACAAAAAAGAAATCAATCATTCGGTGGTCTCGTTGCTAGAATCTATTACGTTTCACATTACATACAATGCATTCTTCACACATCAATGGCAACAAAGTGACCAAAATTTGATCATTTGGTCGACTTCGTTCGTTGGGGAAATGGAATGAATTCTTATGAACAATGCACTCTAGAATTTGGTGACAAGCAATGATCTGAAATCGATCATTTTCTGGTTATCTCCGATTGGGAAATGCATTTCATTTTGTTACATAGATAGCACCCTTAGCAATTCGAAAACAATAAGTTATGGAAACTCGATCATTGAGCTTTGTTGTTGTTGGAGAAATGGCATGCATTCTTATTATACGATGCACTTTATGATTCGATCACAAGAACCAACCAGAAATCGATCATTTCACTGAGAAAAGGGGTGAGAAAGGGTAGGCTATGGGTGAAGGGGTAGGCTTTGTAGGTAAAGAAAAATATAGGGATTTCACAAGCCACCACGATAAGATATTTGAAAGCGTCAGAGACAATAACCTTTTCAGATGTAAGAGTCCACCAATTGCAATAATAGATACTTCTAGAGAGTTTTAAAGTGCATCCACATCCGATAACTAAGAGTTATATAATAGATTCTTCAACGTGATCGATAACTATTGATGTTTAAAGTAAGTCATTCACTGATTCAAGGTGATAATCTCTCTTATCTGTCTTCCTCGATGCTCTCTCTACTTTTGGTTCCCTTGACCTAGCTAACGGGTGAACCAAAACAAGCTTTTCTTAAGCCTTTCTACTTTCCTTTGCTCCCACCCCTGTGACCTACCTATGCTTCTGCATCACTCCTTGGAACAATAGGCTATGCTTGAAACTACATTTGGAACACTATAAAATGTTGGAACAAATCCTATAGGAACTACATGGGATGACACAACATCTTATCTAGGAACAGGCACAGTTGTCAGAGCACAACTCCACGGAGTAGCAGGGAAGGAAATAACACCACTTATAGGAACGTTGCTCTTGTCAAAACAAATGTTTATGCAAATTTGGGAACATGTGCAAATGCTAGAACAATCTAATGGGAATAAGACCTTATGTGGTAACAACACTTCTAAGAACACTTCCAAATACGACTCGTGTTTTTTCTAGATAAGAAAAATCACACGCTGGACCTACCCCATCCAATTATTTTCTATACTTTGCTACTCGATCAATTGGGTATGGAGGTGTAAATTGATCACCACATGTTGGGTAAGTCACAATAATGCAAGATTTATAATAAATGGAATGATTAAGCTAGAAGTGGGTGATCAACAACAAACAAAATTTTATTTACCTCACAACAGAGTTCAATCGGTGCAAGGTGCCTGTACCAATAGTTGGTTGCTATGGTGCATTGAAAGAATTAATGGAGCTTGACACTTTGAGTTAGATTTTAAGTTTTCAATGCATGAAACAAAGAAAATAATAATAGAAAGAAATACAATCTTATAACTCTACAGTTAGAGAAAGGGTATGAAACTAGGGATTTTTGAGCCTCATTTCACAAAACTGGTAAAATATCTTGAAAGCATAAATTCGTGGCCAAAGAAAAAAAATGATTTTCTTCCATGTGCATTGCTATGTGATGGATTGCTTACCGCGTCCTCTCTTTTCTAAATACCTTGTCTCTTTATCTCTGAATACCTTGTCTATATATAAAAACCATGCAGTGGGAGCTCTTACGACTCGATTTCAATCCTTCAGACACTCAAACCCCGAATGATAGTTTGTATTGATAGTATTAATAGTTTGTCGCAATTATCAAGGCTTCATCACTCTTGCGATGAATATTTCTTCGTAAGAACTACTCTGGTCGTCTCTCTTTCGACTAATAAGATCATTGATAGCATTGATAGTTGTCGAAAGAACTAATTCGGTCGTCTCTCTTGCGACAAATAAGATCATCGATAGTATTGATAGTTTGTCACAATTATCGAGGCTTCCTCGCTCTTGCGACAAACTATCGTTATCGTTGACGATACCTTATCCTTGAATAGTACGTTGCAAGAACTACTCTAGTCATCTCTCTTGTGATGAGCTCCCTAGGTTGTCCCTCTAGTGACAAGCTCCCTAGGTCGGCGTTCTTGCGATGACCTCCTACGGTCGTCACTCTCGAGATGAGATCCTTAGGTCGTCATTCTTGCGATGACCTCCTCTAGCCATCACTCTTGCGACAACCATTGTAGGTTGTCTCACTTGTGACAACCTCCTTGGGTTTTCGCTCTTGCGACGATATCCTAGGTTCGTTGCACTTTCCACGGTATGTGAAGCGATGTTTTGGGGGCCCAAGATTCATCGCAATATCCATGACATAACGTCGCAAGAGTGTCGAAATGGTCGTCACAAAATGACCCAAATTTACTAGTGCCATCATGTTGTAGTGAATTTCCCATAGTTAATTAGAAATTGTACCTGCCTCCTCCCTCACCACATGATGAATTGAACTAACTCAATTCAATTGCTTCAATAATGGGATCTACTACATCTCGGTTTTCTTTTGGATCTACTCGAACTAGATTTACTATTGGAGGATATAATGAGATTGGAATTGGATCTGCTTATTTTGGCTCTCAAAATTCAATATGCTATGGTTCTCAATCTAGATGTGCTGTGAAATCTGTTACTGGATTAGGATTTGGAGAAATTAGTGAAACCTGAGCAACTAGGTTTTTGTCTCAATATGGATATAAAACTAACGATACTTATTTTGTACCTGTTGTTCACTCTTTACTGTATGTCGTTTCTTCCTTTGATGATCCTGATTCACTTGTGGTTTTGCCCTTATTTGTGGGATATGATTAGCCTATAGTGAAACATCATCGACCTGTGAAATATTTTGGATGGATGAATTTGACTTGGCTGGAAGTGGGCTCTCCCCATACCCTTTCTCCTCTACCTTCTTCTAGGTTCGATTACTACCTAATCGGTGCACCCGAGCTTTCTATTTTTTCATTATTTTGTACGTCGACAGAGTGACAGGTGGCGACTGCACTACTGCTCAAATTAGCGATGCTCATGCGATTTCTCGCTATGGATATTCAATGAATGGCTATGCTTCTCGAATTTAACCACTAACCTATTCACTTCGACAGTTCCACTTTATAGCAGCGGGTACCCGGATACAACAATGTTTCCCAAGAGGAAGCCATTGAATCATCTAAACAAGCATAAGAACCATAGTCATCAGATTTAGTTCCAGGCTAGATCCATGTTTTCCCTCCTTCATGAATTGAGCAATTACCGTCGTAGCCTCCGAAAAAAAATAAATCAATCATTTGGTGGTCTCGTTGCTATAATCTATTACGTTTCACATTACATGCAATGCATTCTTCACACATCAATGGCAACAAAGTGACCAAAAAATGATCATTTGGTCAGATTCCCTCGTTGGGGAAATGGAATGAATTCTTATGAACAATGCACTCTATAATTTGGTGACAAGCAACGATATGAAATCGATCATTTTTTGGTTGTCTCTGATTGGGAAATGCATTTCGTTTTGTTACGTACTTAACACCCTTAACAATTCAAAACGAAGAAGTGATGGAAAATCGATCATTCAGCTTCGTTGTTGTTGGAGAAATGGAACACATTCTTATTATACAATGCACTCTATGATTCAATCATAAGAAACAATAAGAAATCGATCATTTCACCGAGAAAAGGCGTGAGAAAGGGTATGCTATGGGTGAAGTGGTAGGATTTGTAGGTAAAGAAAAAGATAGGGATTTCACAAGCTACCAAGATAAGATATTTGAAAGCGTCAGAGACAATAACTTTGCAGACGTAAGAGTCCACCCATTGCAATAATAGATACACCTAGAGAGCCTTAAAGCACATCCACATCCCACAACTAAGGGTTATATAACCGATTATTCAACAAGATCGATCACTACTAATTCTTAAAGTAAGTGATTCAATGATTCATCGTGATAAGCTTGCTTATGTGTCTTCCTCGATTATGTCTCTACTGGTTGAACCGCTAGAACAAGATTTTCTTAAGAGTTTCTACTTTCCTTCTCTCCCACCCCTACGACCTACCTATGCCTCTACATCAGTCCTTGGAACAATAGGCTATGCCTGAAATTACACTTGGAACACTATAAAATGTTGGAACAAAGCCTATAGGAACTACAGGGGATGACACAACATCTTATCTCGGAACATTTTCATATGTTTGAGCACAACTCCTGGGAATAGTAGGGAAGGACATAACAACACTTATAGGAACGTTTCTCTTGTCAAAAAAAATGTTTATGCACATTTGGGAACAGTGGAAATGCTAGAACAATCTAATGGGAACAAGAGCTTACGTGGTAACTTCACTTCTTGGAACACTTCCAAATACGTCTAGTGTTGGTTCTAGATAAACAAAATCACACGTTGGACCTACGCCATCCAATTATTATCTATACTTTGCTACTCGATGTAATATTCTAGATATAAAATAGTATGCAAAACATAAATAATTAGCTAGAAATGGCAAATAAACAATGATATAACCAAAAAAACACCACAATAATACCAAGGTAATATTAGAATAACACCAGAAAGAGCACTTTGATTACTGAGAGAAATGTCCACTTGCCTCTTCGAGGAGGAAACCTCCAGTAGATCAGATCTCTATTACAATAATATCCAAGACAAAACTTTCCATACCCTCGACTCCTATTTATACTAAATATGTCTATCAAAAGAACAATCTAGAGGAAGATCCTTCTAGAAGCAGAAGCTTCTATTAGGTCTTCTTACATTTGACTTATTCTTCCTTATTTCTAGGCCTTATTAATATTGACCATTATTACATGGAAATATATTATTCTACCCATGTGAGGGGTTAGGTCCCTAACATGTCCTCCCCCTTAAAAACAACCTTGTCCTCAAGGCTTGAGATGGGGAAATTGCTTCAGAATGGTAGTTGGTTCCCAAGTGGCATCTGTTGGAGTTGTATCTTTCCACTGGACTAACACTTCCTTGATGGTTGGTTGACGCAGACGGCACTCACGCTAGTCCAAAACTGTTTGTGGTTGTAGCCAAATGGAGCATTCTTCATCCAACTTGGGAAGGCTGGTTTGAGTTTGGCACTTAGTTCCAATCACCTTCTTTAAGCAAGAAATATGAAAAACAAGATGGAGCTTAGAATGACTGGGAAAAGCTAACTAATAGGCCACCTGTCCCACATGTTTGAGAACGGTATAAGGACCATAAAATTTGGGTGCCAGTTTCTGACAATGGTCAACCTTGAGGGAATTTTGCTTGTAAGGTTTTATTCAAAGAAACACCTGATCTCCTTCTGCAAATTGACGTTTAGAGTGACCTTGATCTGCTTGTTTCTTCATGCGATTTTGGGCCATGACCAAATTCTCTTTGAGGGTATGGAGAATAGCCTCTTGAACTGTAAGTGTTTGGTCAACCGCCTGGACCTTCGAGACACCTGACAAGTATGAGAGAACTGAAGGTATATTTTGTCCATATACCGCTTCAAAAGAGTCATGTGGGTAGTTGTATGGTAAGATGTGTTGTACCACCATTCAACTAGTGGTAACCATTGAGCCCACTGATTTTTCCTTTCCAATGCAAAACACCTCAAATATGTTTCCAAAAACTTGTTGACAACTTCGTTTTGACCATCATTCTGGGGATGATAAGTTGTGCTAAGATGCAATTGGGTGCCTCGTAGCTTGAAAAATTCTTGCCAAAAATTGCTGGTGAAAATTGGGCCACGATAAAAAACAATAGAATGAGGCATGCCATGAAGCTTGAAGACCCGATCCATGAAAATTTGAGCCACAATGGAGGTTGTAAATGGGTGTTGAAGAGCACATAAATGAGCATACATGGAAAGATGATAAACTACCACACTGATGATTGATTTATTTCCCGATTTAGGTAAGCCTACAATAAAATCCATAGAGATATCTTGCCAAATAGCAGGGGGAATTGAAAGCGGTTGGTGTGCCAGGAGATTTGATTGTTTCTCCCTTGTTGCATTGAAAAACATCACATTCAGCCACAAAATTGTGAATGTCCTATTTCATACCATTTCATAAAAAAGAACGTTTGACCCGGTCATAGGTTTGGGTAAACCCAGAGTGCCCAACAGTGGGTGTAGAATGAAGCTTAGAAAGTACTGTGGATTTAAGTTTTGATTGTTTACTTAAATACAAGTAGCCTTTGTATCGAAGCTCATCATTGAGCCAAGAGTACCCTTAGGAGACTGGAGAATTGGCCTGCAATTGTTGTATTGGATGTGAACTTTTGGGATCACATAGCCATTCCTGGCGAACTACGTGGAGCCAATATGGGACAATCAAGGAGAGAGAAAAAAGGGACCCTTCATCTTCATATTTTCTGGAAAGTGCATCAACAACCACATTGTCTTTTCCTTCTTGTAAATGATCTCATAATATATCCAAAGATATTAGTCACTCATTTTTGTTGCTCTGGGGAGGAAAGGCATTGTTCCAGAAAATACTTGAGGCTTTGATGATATGTCTTAATTTGGAAGCATTGCCCCAAAAGATAAGGGCGCCAAATATCCACAGCATGAAGAATAGCCAACATTTCCTTTTCATAGATTGATTTTCCCAAATGTCACTCTGACAGTTTTTTGTTGGTAAAGGTCAAAGGCTGACCCCATTGCATAAGGACTGCGCCAATTCCTTTCCCAGAAGCATCATATTCCAAGACAAAGGTCTTTGTGAAATCAGGAAGGGATAGGAATGGAGTGGTGCACATGGCCATCTTCAAGGTTTGAAAAGCTTGAGCATCTGTTGGATTCCAAGTGAAAGAATTCTTTTTAAGGAGAGCAGTGAGAAGTGCCGCAATTTTTCCATAATTCTTAACAAACTTGCGATAATAACCTATTAAACCCAGAAATCCACACAATATTTTGAGAGTCTTTGGGTGAGGCTAATATTGCATAGCTTCAATCTTTTTAGGATCCACCCAGACATCGGCCTTGCCAATAAGATGACCCAAGTACTCGACTTCTAAGGCACCAAAAGCACATTTAGATTGTTTAAGGTAAATTTGGTGCTGAGAAAGTAGATGGAGAACTCGATCGACATGTGAAATATGGGTTGTTCAGGTTTTAATATAGATGAGGATATCATCAAAGAAAACTAAGAGAAAATGATGGAGAAAAGGACAGAAGGCATGATTCATGAGGCTTTGGAAAGTGGAGGGAGAATTACACAAGCAAAAGGGCATGACCAAAAACTCATAGTGGACCTCATGAGTTCTAAATGTAGTCTTAGGAATGTCTACCTCATTCATATGGTTCTAGTGGTAGCCAGAACGAAGATCAAGTTTAGTAAAGAATTGGGCGCCACTCAATTTATCCAAGAGGTCATCAATGACATGAATGGGAATTTTTTCTTTAATGGTGAGTTTGTTGAGGGCGTAAAAGTCATAAAAAATGCACCAAGAAACTTCTTTCTTAAGGACCATGTCCACAGGAGAAGAGTAGGGGATCGTACTAGGGAGGATAACACTTGTGTTAAGCAATTCTTGAACAATTTTCTCAATTTCATTTTTTTTGGAAAATGGATGACGATGGGGATGGATATTGGGAGGAAGGATTCTTGGGACAAGGGGAATGGAATGATCATGAAAACTATGGGAAGGAGGGAGTCCCTGGGAAGTGGAAAAAACTACTTGATGTTTAGACATGATGGATTGGAGGTCTGGTGGCACAGAGGGTGTCTCAGTGGCTTGCATGGCATGGAGTTGAGAAATAATTCTAGAATGACCTTTTTTGAGAAACTTTTCCATGCAATGGGAACTGATGATCTCTGGGGAATCAACGATGATTCCTTTGAACTTATATTGTTGGCCCTTCTGGTCGAATTGCATGGTTAATTCCTTAAAATCCATGAGAATGGGACCCAAAGTCCTGAGCCATTCTGCACCCAACACAGTGTCACAACCACCCATGTCAATAGCAAACATATGAGATTTCATGTGGTACTCACCAATTTGGAGACACACATTTTCACAACGACCTCCACATTTCATGGACCTGCCATTGGTAATCATGATTTGAAAATTATTGACAACATGGATATAGCAATTAGTTTCTTGGGAAATGTGGCGATGAATAAAATTATGGGTGCTTCCACTATCAACAAGAATGATGACCTTCCTATTCTTAATGTAACCAATTAGCTTGAGGGTTTGGGGAGCAGAGAAGCCAGTGAGAGAATTTAGGGAAATGATCGTTTCTACTTCCGGAGGGTCTGAGGGAGGGGTCATGTGAGTGGGTTCAGGTGACACAGACACAAGGGGAGCCTCAACGTCGTCTTCCAAAACATCCTCCGAGATGGCCATAAAAATATTTAGTTCCTTATACTTGTGCTCAGGAAAATATTTGTCATCACAATTATAACAAAGGCCTTTGAGTTGATGTTCAGCCATTTCGGCCTTGGTCAATTTTTGGATCTTTAGTGGAGTAGAAGGAGGAGTGGGAGTGACTGGTTTAGTGGGAGGAATAAAGGAGGGTTTTCGGTTTTGAGAAGAGACAACCTGTTGTGATTCCTTATCTCTTTTAGTAGCGTCCACCCAAATCTAAGGCCGAGCCATGAGGACATGGGAACAAATACCATCCTTGAGGCCACTGATAAAACATTCTCGGAAAAAAGCATCAGGCATGCCCTCTGTACGAAAATCCAATTGCTCAAAAGAAACTATAAATTCTTCCATTGTGCCAGGTTGTTTCAACTAGGTCAAATGACATAAATAGTTGGTGTCAGTGTCAAAGCGTTCATAAAGCTCTTCCACAAAGTGTGTCCAAGCCACATACCCTTGGTGGGATTTTATTCTGGTGGCACCACCATTTCCAACGTTCTTGATCTAGATGGAGAACACCATACCGGAGTTTGGCCAACTCATATGTAATGCCATACAAAGAGAAATAATGTTCCATTTGAGTTACCCAACCATTGGGATTCGAACCATCAAATTTGGTCGCATCCACATGCGGAAGGCATAGGTCACGCTGAAAGTGATGGGGTTGAAAATTATGGGAATGAGAGGAAGTTTCACCTACGGTTTGCAAAGGTGGGTTAGATGAGGGAACATCTGTAGGGATATGTAGCTTGGCGCAGATCATCATAGTGACAGATTCAAGCTAGGTAGTAAGGTATTTTTTGAGTTCCTCTATTTTTGCGTTGATGGAGGAATGCATGATTTTATTGACGGTGGCAATATTGGAACTAAGTTGTCTCACTTGTTGGATTTCTGTGAAATTAGAGTGCAAGGCATTGAAGTGAGCTTCCAAGTCTTGGCTATGGGTGTGGGACATGATGAAGAGGGAACATGAAAAGGGGTGGGTGGGACCACACAAAAAATGGTTTACGGGTGAAGTGTATCACAACGATTAGAGTGACGAGTTGAATCCAATGGGGTAAAGCCCAAATAAGGGTGTTGGAAGGGGGGTCGAGTCTATGAGAATTTGTTTTTGATGAAAAATGATAGGTAAGACTACGATAAGGGTGAAGAGAGAAATCCAATGGGACAGGTCTCAAATAATGGTGCCAACAAGATACAGACTTTTTTTTTAACTCCCACGAAGTTATACTCTGATCTGAAGAATATTGCAGTGATGAAATTCCCAAATGCTTAATAGGAAGAAATGTGTAGTAATTTCGCAATCTGAATGCAGGAGAGACAGTTGCGTGACAATATATCTTATTTGTTCTATTTTTGTTTCTTTCCCAAGGGTTAGGGTATTCAAGGGTTCTACAAACAAGGATTTTCCCTATGCTATAGCTCTTTGATATACGTGTGGGGTCCAACAATAGTACTTGACCCAATATCTCAGGGAACCAACTAAGGAGGATAGACCGTGCCCTTAGCTATACTACCTGACTACCCAAGTACTAGAGAGTATCTTCCCGAGTGTTGTTCTTGGTGGCACTATATCTGTCAGGTGCTCGATCGGTTTATCTATGGAGGGCTTCATGAGATCTAGGTCGATCTATATAGATGTGTTGTCTGATGCGCTACCACTCGAAGGGGTACCAACATGGGTTACAAGCGTGACCAATAGATGTGCGCTTAAGTACCACTTGTATTTCCTGCTTATATGAATCCCCGACCGTGGGTTTATGTGCATAATGATAGATCTCTATAGCTTAAAGATGTCAGAATACGTCTCTAGCCTGAAAAAAAAATTAACCCACAATTTTCTGCCAAGGAAGGTTCTCTGATACCACTTTTAATATTCCATATATAAAATGGTATGTAGAGCATAAATAATTAGCTAGAAATGGAAGATAAACAATGATATAACCCGAAAAACACAACAATAATACCAAGATAATACCAAAATAACAACAGAAAGAGCACTTTGATTACTAAGAGCAATGTTCACTTGTCTCTTCGAGGGGGAAACCTCCAGTAGAGTAGAGCTCTATTACAACAATATCCAAGACAAAACTTCTCATACCCTCGACTCCTATTTATACTAAATATGTCTATCAAAAGAACAATCTAGACGAATATCATTCTAGAAGCGGAAGCTTCTATTATGTAACACCCTGTTTCCCCCAGTTTGTAAAAATAACTGGATTGGCCAAGAACTGTGGCAAACTCATAAATGTGAATATGTGATGTGAATGGACCTTATGGAAAAGGTCAATAAATGTGAATAACATTATGAATTTATATTGCAGGACTGCTGAGAGGGGATGTGCAGAAAAAAGAGACCATGATGGCGGTGGAAGGCACCTAGAAAAGTGGCGTTAACTTCCACCAAGAATTAATACCGTATTTGGACTCCACTGGCCTGAAGAACCAAAAGTGGCTCGCTGGCCCTGAATTAAATGTCTCGCAGGTTGGTAGGTAGATGGTTTAATGAGGGATGGGAGGCAAACCTCCCATCCGTAGAGCTGTCAGGCTTGATCAGCGCGAGGGTAATCGTGCCACACGCAACCTCGCAAGAGGATAAGGCATGGGGTAGAATCGATTGGGAGGGGGACGCGAGGGGAGAACTCTGGAAATATGCAGAGTGAGTGATAGCAGAGAGGAAGGAGAGTAACCTTCGATCCTGGTCATTGGCGGACAGAGACGTAGTCTCACAACATCATGGTCTCAGCTCGGGGGTGGCTAGTGGTAAATCCATTGGGAGTCGCTAAGCCTACGGTTGGGTGGAAACGAACACCCCTCTCAGCAGTTGCATAACCCCTAGTGTTATTTCTAATAATTGTTTTTCCTTTGGCATCTTGAAATATATGTATATGTTCCTTCTAATGATCATGCCCATAAGCTGTGAAACTATGAATGATTTCATTATAAAAGTGTCTGTATGGTATTTTGATCAGTACTAGTAGTTGTATATTTGTATGGAGAGACTACATATGGCATATGTCCTCATGAATTGTTATTTACATGTGTACTGATCTAAATCAGACTTCACATCTGGTTCTCGGGAGGATGACCTCCTTACCTACCTCAGGTAGTATCCTGATTGAATCTCCCCATAAAGATACCCTCCTTGAAAATCCCATCAAGAACCTGGA